>JAODOY010014967.1:0-26998 GCA_025399855.1 Forbesichthys papilliferus | reverse complement strand
TATATATATTATAAGTTATTAGTAGGGAGGGAGGCGGTAAGAAATATTATCCAAAGAGGCAATAATACCAGTAGTAGGCTAGTAGGCTATACCAGAGACATAGCTCTGGGCTATACGTACAAAATGCAGGTGTTAAAATGCTGTAGGCCAATCTCTAGCGTTATTTGGTTAGCCATTACATTTATACCATTCATTTGCACTACTGTAACCTACTGTTTTGCATTGATAACGTTTTATGCTCCGGTCCTTTTTATCAGGGCAACCGACGTCATATAGTCTAATGGCTACATCCTCTTTCGGGATGCATCGGATGACTGGCTCCGCCAGATCATGGCATATGGCGACGTGGTGCCTTATCGTTATGTAATGCGTTACCGTATTTCCTCCATAGAACTATTGCCGCGAACTACCATAAATAATAACATACTCGCGCTGGCTGAATTATGTGAAGGATATTGTACGGTACACGAATAATATCGCGTCATTTTGTCTTATTAATTATTTACAATCTTAAATAATAGGGTGTGGAAAAAATGGCATTTCCGTCATCACAATCATTGTGATAATTCATGGAATTTGAAAATTAATTACGTTCACCCATGTTTCAACATAAAACAAGCAGAACATATTCAATACAGCCAATCGCAATCGCTTTTTACCGTTATAATTTCGCTCATCCGTGTAGCAGACCGGTCTAGGCGTTAAAAGGAGCCCGGGGAAGGACTAACCTATCTGTTAGTCTGTATACAAGGTGCGTGTGCGTGTAGCCTACACAACGTATTGATAGCAACCAACGCTGGTCCTTAAAGTCACAGTAACATTTTACAAACCTTCCAGATAGGACGTCATTCTTTTATTTGTTTTTCTAGTCAGGCGTATTATCTGGTGATTGAATGTCTACTGTAGTCTACAACGGCCCATCAACTGCTACTTATGAGTCAGTAATGACCCTGCTCACCCCCCCATATTTACTAGTGCGATGACCCAATTTCCTTTATACTTATAAGACTATATATATTTTGTTTTTTAAAAGAGCACATTATAATCACACCTGGCTTAAACCTCTAAATGTTAATAGTGTAATGGGAACTGAGAAACTGTAAACACATCTTGCAAAGTTTACTTTAAGTTTTATTTTATGTAAACATTAAGATACATTTTCTCTTAACATTGTTCAAATAATGAACAGCACTGCTATTAAAGACTGACATGTTGAAACATAATAATAAAAAAAAAGAATAAGTACAGCAGTCCAGTATTTTCTGCCATCTTAACAGCTCCATGAAAAGTAAACCATCTGGAACAAAGGATCATTGCTTTCAGCAGCACAATTGTCCACTCCTATCCACACTGTTCCTGGGCCCCAGTCTTGCTGACCACTTACTGTGACCACAAGAAATGTGCATGTCTCGTTTAATACTCAAAGCAAATGTGAAAACACACTGTACCCGAGTGCTCTCACATCTTATGTAATAGAAGAGATTGTGACACATTTTACTAGTATTCTCTCTTGTTGTAATCATACCATATGATATCCCCAACTGACAGTTTATGTGGTTGAGAATTACACTGAAAATGTAAGCAAACCTGACCATGTTACCTCTGAAAGCCCAAGAATGATGCCACATGTATGCCACCTGGGCTGCCAGTGGGGCTGCCGTCTACACAGGGCTAACCTGACCCACTCTGGCCATTACTAATTATATATTTAGGCCTCTTTATCAATAGCTTCCCAGCTGTGACTCTTTCTGTTGAAGCTTGAGGATAAGCTCAAGTAGGTTCATCTGCATTGTGAGCTCCTGAAATGACATGGGAAGATGAAACCTTAGCGCCATTATAGTTCTAGTGCTATCTGCTGGACATTTATCTAAAGCCCTTTTTATACAGATATCCAGCAACAACACTGTTAATAAGGCCCCTCAGAAAAGAAGAGAGCTTGTTATGGACGCTCTAGTGTATGTTACATAGCAATCCGGTGCTCCAGAATCAGGTGTGACTATGGTCACACCTCTGATGAAATTGGTTAAGAGCTTCAAATGTGCCATGCCTACCAAAAGCAAATAACATTGTGTGCATCATAGGCAACATGTTGATGCGTACAATGGCAGACTACTGTGAGCAACGTTTTTGTGTGATTACAAATACATTAAGAAGGGAAGGTGAAGATAAAAGGGAGGCAAATGGAGGCAGAGAGGCACGTGAACCTTAGACACAGATAGAGAGGCTTGGTTCTTCACACCCCTGTTCCACCATCCTGGCTGTCTCTTTTACAGACATCATTCTGACTCTGTGACCACCTCAGCTGCTAGTCTAGTGGCAGAGGAACAATGACCCCCACTCCACCTCCATAGCATTTACATAGTACGCCCGGTGAGATCAAATAAAAGCAGAATATTCCCGCCTTGAAAATGCTGTGCAAAAAGGGCTTAAATAGCACTTATCTATGGATGCTGCTCATGGTGATGCCATCATTTTAGGCTGTGGATAATTAACCTGAGGATTAGTGGTGATGTAGAAGCCAGGCACCCCAGCCTTCTCCAATGTGTTCTGCTGGTCTATCACTTTATGGTCCATTTCAGCCACAATCTTCTTGTCCATCATTCTTTGCTCCTCTCGCACGCGACTTTCCAGAGCCTGGCAATACACATATTTGCAGTTCCATAACAACACCATTTGTAAATGACATAGACATTGCACAGTAGCCTATAAATAGTATAAGGTATAAGTACCCGTACCCCACTGGCCATGTGGTGTTTTGTGTTAAAAGCCATACTCGCGTGTGTTATAACAGTACTGGGGTAATGGTTTTTAGCCAACATGAGTCTTTATACATGATCGTACCTCTACATCCACTTGTTGGTTGGTTTTGAGAAGTGCAAGATTGTGAGACTTGCAAACCAACAGGGACTCTTTGTGTTTTTTTGCCAAATCCTGCTTGAGTCCTAAGCATCATGGAGAAGGAAAATAAAAATACTCCAAAAATAGCATACAACTCCCCCCTAAGACATTACTTAATAAGTCAAACATTACAGTACCCATTCTGTAATATGTTAGAAAGAAGAAAAACCTTGATGTTCACAGTGCAGCTTTTGTCTCTGGTTATACAGGTTCCTCTCAGTCAGATGTTGGATGTCCAAGAGTCCCTGGACTATTTCATATACTGTTCCATCTATGAGTGCCAAGGCCAGGTCACTCAGCGTGTTATATGATAAGCGCTGCTGGAAAGAGCTTTCATAACATATAGTATTTAGTAAGATATAATACATTATAACATGTAGACTAGGTAGAACAGTAGCAAAGTGAGGGATATTAGTCTCTATGTTGCACAGCTTGTTCAACATCATCCACTCAAATGTGCTTAATTTATTTGGAATTATTTTGAATGAATAATAATAATACATTAAAATGAACTTAAAATGAACTTAAACCACTTAAAATATAGACTGTTTCTAATCATTTAAAGTATAGCATGTTTCTTGTAATATTATTTAATGAATTGCTTTAGTTAGTCACCTGGGTAAATCTTTGACGAGTGTTTGCAATTCAGATAAAAGGTAGTAATGTCTCTCTTGTTGTTTGGTAGAATCACCCTGTCCAACTGTGACTCCAGGCAGGTTAGGGTAAACATTCATCTTCTTACAGGAAAAGTAACTATACCGTATGGTAATACGGTACTATAACGTTAGAAAGAATCAAGACAATACGAATGGACGCAATGGAATGGAATGGGAAACGACATACGATTAAATTCAATTGCTTATTAATACAATAACTATACAATGATGTTCATAATCATTATCAACGATTCTAACATTTGTAAGAATTATAAAAATAAGAAAGAAAAAACTGCATTTTTTCCACTTTCGACAGATCTGGATTTCGAAAAGGGTCTTCGTGTGTCATCTACCACAAAAGGACCTTTCATTGGTATCTATCTTAATGCCTGTGTGAAATAAATATCCTTCAATTCACATTTTTTTACGAAAATGTTCCAATATATTTGAATGTTCTAACGATACGCAATAGTCTATCGTGTTAATATATGAACTGAAAACATTGGGTGTTTCTCAATGTCAAGGATGCTTCCTTGGTAGGACGGATCCATCCAAGTGCCTTCCTAGTCGGGTCCCTTCTAGGCTAGGAAATACTTTCGAAGAACACATAATGGAACGGCCTAGATAGTGTGCAAGATGACGTCATTCAAAAAAAAGTCACACCTTCAAAATCATTATGCTTAACTAAACCGCGCGTTTCGTTTTTTTAATAACAGCTGAAAAAACAATGGATCGTGCTGTTTTGTTGTTAGTTTCGTTTTGCGCCATTTTTAAATATCTCCTCTTCTAACGTTCGCACAGCATTGTGGGTAATTTTAGACCGCGAAGGATGCACACAAGCATCCTTCAAAATCCTCTGATCGAAGGACTGACTCCTTGGTAGAATTCTAAAGCATCCTAGACATTGGAACGGTACTTGTCGAGATTTGATGACGTGGCATTTTATATGCTAGCCGCTAAGGATCCTTCCTTGACATTGTGAAACACCCATTTTGTGTGTAACTTCGGTCTGACTTTACGCAGGCCTGACGGATGACGGATGTGATTGCTATAGATTGTTTTCTATATTCTGCGAAACGTGGACAAGTGATGCATCTTGATCCGTAAAGCATATTAAACAAAAAATAATAATTTGAGAGAAAATACAAAAACTGAAAATAAATGTAATCTCAAAAGCAAAACTTTTGGATTGGCCTATTGTTTCTGCTGGTTTCCCACATAATATTTTTTGGTCACTGCCAGCTTTTATGCTGCCTGCAGCTCTGCACTGCCTGATGTGGCTGACGACAGCATTGCCGTGCTTTAATTTCAAAAGTTAGCCACAAGATGTCAGTAAATGTCAACTAACAAAAATATGTGACAAATGAGTTTCCACGGTTTGGATCATTTTTGACTCAGTCAACACATTATAACGTTTAGCTATTGTTAGTTATGTGAGTTCTACCGATTTCTATGTATTTGTACAATTTTATTTATTTTGTTTTATGCAGTTGATTGAATTTTGAAATCTTTGCAGTAGGCCTACTTGAGTGGAGACCATAGAACTATATAAATATATAGTTATAGTGGAGACCCTGCCTGATGTACCTCCTTAATTAAAGGATGTAATTAGGCCTACTCTCATTCCAGAACAGAGCCCACAGAAAATGGATATAAGTATGTTAATAAGTATGGTCAAGATACCGACTTTTGATGCCATGTAAATGTTAACTTGAAGATACATATATATTTTCCAATTAATGCAACATCAAATTTATAAAACCACTAAAGTAAATAGATAAAATATAGGCTATTGAAACCTTTTGCCTATTATTGTATAATTGCAATTAATAACAATGTTATCTATTGGTCAGTAATCTCATTCCTACATGCAATGTTATACTATTGGATCCCGGTTGTGCTGATAGGCTAAACATTGAATACCCTACAATTAGAATAAGCTATTTCATGGAGGTCATCGGCCATGGACCGGCTGTTGCCATCTATCTTTCAGTTTGGCTTTCAGCGTATCTTGAGGACTAGCGGTGGCCCCATGTTTTATGGAGCAAACTCTTCAATGCCTCTGAAAATGATTGTACTTTGAACCAGCTGGCTAATAAATGTTGAACCTTAATGCCTTGACAACGACCAAATGTGTCGTTTCGATTTAGCTTACAGAGGTAACCATAACGCTTCAGAAATGGTAAGTTATTCTCTATTTTAATTAAAGTCTCTTCGATATTTCTGAAATGATCTAATTGACAGACTCGTACATTAGCCAAAAATGGAACGCCACCAATATAAATTGCATGCATTATTAGCAGCCAGAGCTAGTGTAGATTTGTGCTGATAATTGTATCTGTATATTTATATATGTTTAACTAAACAAGAGTTGAATATTTGAATTAATAATTGGTAGGTCAACTTGCACAAGCCACATAAACCATCATGACAAGCATTTTATCTTCTAGGCTTGGCTACAAAGTTTGAAAGTTTTTCCTCTTCCAATAAGTAGCCCAACTTTATAGCGATGTATGTATTAGGTGCCAAATAATTCCATTATTGGTAATTAAACACTAGGTTATTTATTTATGAATAACCAGTTGTTATATAGGCTACTGTTGTTTTGTTTTGTTTTGTTATGTAAGATATTATTGTATTTAGCCTGACAACCTTGATGAAGGTGCCTCCACCAGCTTTTCCCATCATACCCTTACATGGAAGGGTATATTTAATCAGTTCAACCAAATGTGATTACATGCAAGCTTGGACTAAACCCTTTCTGAGCTGTGCACTTAAAATCATAATAGGTAGACCTAGTGCTTTTAAAGGGTTATAACAAATGGTTTACATATAATAGTCGTAAAAAAATAGAATGCAATAAGATAGGTAATCTTACAAAGTGGCATAGTGATGTCTGGCCTAGAAAGATAAAAGTGACAGTCACCCCAAGACATCCTGGGGCCATCCATCCATCTTCATTCGCTTATCCCTAGTCAGGTCGCGAAGGGCAGCAGCTCCAGCAGAGGACCCCAAACTTCTCTTTCCAAGCCACATTATCCAGCTCTGACTGGGGAATCCCGAGGCGTTCCCAGGCCAATGTGGAGATATAATTTCTCCACCTAGTCCTGGGTCTTCCCCAATGACTCTTCCCAGCTGGACGTGCCTGGAACACCTCCCCAGGGAGGTGCCCAGGGATCCTTACCAGATGCTTGTAGCACCTCAACTGGCTCCTTACGACTCAAAGGAGCAGCGGTTGTACTTCGAGTTCCTCACAGATAGCTGAGCTTCTCACCCTATCTATTAGGGAGTTGCCCGCCACCCTCCTGAGAAAACCCATTTCGGCCGCTTGTACTCGTGATCTCATTATTTCGGTCATGACCCACCCTTCATGACCATAGGTAAGGGTAGGAACGAAAATTGCCTGGAAGATCGAGAGCTTTGCCTTCCAGCTCAGCTCTCTTTTTGTCACAACGGTGCGGAAAAGTGATTGTAATACCACTCCCGCTGCTCCGATTCCTCCGCTCCAATGTCTCCTCACTCGCGAACAAACCCCAAGGTACTTGAACTCCACTTGGGGTAAGGACTCATTCCCTACCCGGAGTAGGCACTCCATTGGTTTCCTGCTGAAAACAATGGACTCAGATTTATCTGTGCTAATCTTCATCCCAGCCTCTTGACACTCCAAACCAATACAGTGAGTGCTGGATTTCACGAACCGATAATGTCATCAGGACCACATCATCTGCAAATAGCAGCGATGTGATCCCCAAGCCACCAAACCGCAACCCCTCCCCACCACGACTACACCTCAATATCCTGTCCATGAATATCGCAAACAGGATTGATGACAAACAGCAGCCCTGGCGGAGACTAACTCCCACCTGAAACGAGTCCGACCAAGAATCCGTACACAGCTCTCTTTGAATGGAGCGGACAGTACAGACAGTCAAAGAGAGACAAGTACAGATCAATTATACACTGGATTCAAGATATGTCTTCTTACCGGAGTGAAAATACTGCTCTCCAAATATTCCAACAACACGGAAGAACGTAGGCCTACAGTCGCCCGCTTTTCTACTGTGACAACACATAAATTCTAGCGAGTCGATAAAGAACCTCTCCTATCTATTAAACTGTTATGCATTACTAACGTTACGTAGTCTACCTGTCTAGCTAGCGAACATGCTAGCCGGTACCCACACACACACACCAGGTATGGCGTTCGCCCTGTCATTTTATGTACAATCATTGCTGTTACATAATGTTGTGTGCCATTGTTTGCCATGTTAAAGAGAGTAAATTGTGGGAGATTAATTGTGTTTGTAAGAAGGGTACCATAAGTTAATGGGTCCCCACTCAATAGTACACCATTTACAGCGTTCTGTAGCATTCTCATATAAAACAATATGCATTAAAGCTGTTGTTTCAGCTGTGCTAGGGTATGTGAAAAATTCACACCATATGAGAAATTAAAACCGGTACACCGGATGAAACGGTATACCACGCAGGCCTAACAAACACAAACTCTGCCTGCTTACATTGGTGTTAAATGGTTCTGCGACTGATGAAGATGTTGGTTTGTTGAGTCGATGGTAACTTCGTTTGAGTTTTTGCATGTTCACTTAAAAGAGTCGCCGTCTGTAACACAGGTCGTTTTTGTGCCGTTATACTCCGCCCGTCCCCCTATGTGTTCGCATATTGAAACATGATTGAAACTATGCATTTTTATTGTTATAAGGCAAGCTTTTGCCAGTTACATGAGAAAGCACGAAAAAGCCAATTTGATCTTTTGAGCGCTTAATGTCTGGCGAACATAACAAATGCGTACAGCCTTTCTTGCGTGCATGCTATTAATATGGCCTACTGTACCTTATACCATGATGTTAAAATATGATTTCACAAATGGCCCAATTCTTCATTATCGCGAGTGGACAAGGAATGCAAATAAAATCTTTAGGCTTTATGATAGGGCCTATAATTTTGCCAAATTTAAGTTTATTTGGCGCGCAGAACTTGACATTTGTGATCGAAATAATAGCATTTGAGACTCGTAGCAGCAGATCCAAGCAGTTGTAATTGTTGACTTATGTTTGTGTTGATATATATAGCATGCAAGTGTGCGGTAATTAATACCACACTCATTTGCCATTCCTCTTATGGTTTGCTTATGAATTTTTTACCAGATGTATTGCCTTAAGCATGATATCTGGTGGGGTGCTGCCACTCTGTTTTCCTCACTGGATATTGGCATTGTCATGACAGCCAATCCCCGCTAAACTGTAAAAACCTACCCCAATTTTTAGATACATTTGTTGCTAGCTAGCTTGTTGGCTGACAGCAACTGTTCCCTTTAACTTTCAAATGTATAAAAACTGCTTCCAAGACTTTCAACAAAAAGAAAAGGATCTGAAATATTTAGTTTTAGTGGCTGAAAAATAATAATAATAATAATAAATGTCCCACCTAGCTCTGACTGGTGTAGATTAACCTTCTGAAAGTGTGCATTCACAAATGAAGATGTGGCAGTTATTTTTGGCGCAAAGTGTGAAGCAGCGCCCCCTAGTGGAGGAGTTAAGAGTTCTGTGACAACCAACCCTTGTGACAGCCATACCCGGTCTCCCCTATGTAGCGGAAAGTTTACCTTGTTCAATTTGGAATGTGGGGAAACTACAGTTTGCTGGATGGCCAAGAAGCAGCTGACTGCTAATTGACTATTAAAACTGTATAAAATGTATCTATATAATGCTTTCTCACATAAAGTTCACAGGCCAAGCCAAGCAGGAAGCATTGAACCTTTGAATTAAAATCTTAAGAGGGGATGCTTCCTATCAAAATGGCTGTGACTGTGCCATTGTTATTTTGTGTTCAGGGAAATGCCTGACCCTGGTTGACTCAGGGAAACACAAGAAGGGCCATTGTGAGGTTGTGCTTTGCATCTGGTCAATCTTGTTCCTGTGTTTTATGACCATAAATAGCATGTGGATCCAGAGAGGGTGACAGTAGTAAAACAGAGAGTTTAGTTTAGACTAGAGTACATCTGTGTGCAATGAGCTCTACCATAAAGGTTACATTTTTATGCCATTGGCAAATGGTGCCATTTTACATTGTTGTGCTTAAGATTTGGACACTATGTTGCATTGCCTAAATCTGAAATCTTGTTTTCATGTTTTCAGTCACAGAGGTCTTGGATAGAGGAAACATTCTTTAAGAGAGAGTGTGTGAAGTTTATCTCGTCCTCTCGAAATGTACACAGGTATGTAATTTTAAACCACACATTACCAAACATCAACATTTCTAATGCACATGGGCATTTTTAAAATATTGTATTGGTGCTCAAGCACCCCTAAAATTATTTCCGGCACACTAAAGTTTTTAAAAATAAACAAATTTTTGAGCAAAGTTTCAGTCTTTTAGTTCATTTTGCGAACTAACACACAGGTGAATATTTCGAGGGAGAATTTGAAAGCAATACAGAATGCTAGAGACCCTTATTGCATTCAATTATATAATGTTTTAAATGGTCCAGAAATTGATGCCTTAAAGACAAATTGGTGCATAGAAATTCACCAGAATTCAGGAAATGGAAGTGTGTGATGCAAAAAATGTCTTAACATGTCCCCTCACAAATGTTTAAACAGGACTTATGCCGTTGCAAATGCAAACATAGAAGCATATTAATTAATGTTTATTATTGATAGGCCTACAGTGACATTTGTGATTTAGGCATCGTTGTATGTAACTCTACATATCATATTCTTAGGTCTGGTCCTATAATCGCCCCTGCTAAATGCATATTTTCCATTATTTGTTACAGATGTGTTCCAGTATGCCAAGTGTGCCAAAACCTAGTAAGGTAAGATGAATTGCGTGTTTATATGTGTCAGAAGAGAATGTCTGTGTACAGTACAGTACTTAGTTTAGATTTTTCAAATCATGGTATTTTTGCGAATGTAGCATCCTAAATTTAAAACCTGATTATACTAGACTATTAGATTCATATGGAATGGGATTAAATACAAAATATCCTATGGTATAGTATAGTGTACCCTTTGATATTACAGTATATATTTACTTAAAAGGTTCAATGACTTATGCGTACAGGTATGTTTTACCGTTTACTCCACAACAAAGGATAAAGGATTGCCGTTCTGTTTGAATTGGGTGGTTTTATATTTTGGTCATGGACTCTCCTTTTCTGGTTTAATAATTGCAGCAGTGGTAAGATTATGTTGTGATAAACCTACCGTTAACCATGATGACTGCTGAGGTTATTTTTGTAACAGAATGTATTTACTTACGATGACTGGTGTGTGACCTATTTGGCTATTGACTGTACTATAAGTCACTTTTGGTCAAAATATCTGCTAGTGTAAATGCTGCAAATACTAATGAGCAAGTACTAATAATGCAATATTGGTTCAAAGTGTTCTATGCATGTCCATCTTTCTCAAAAGTAAACCTGTGGCATGGTCTGGTTTCTGCACATCAGAAGCTTTTATCTGTTGACCTTTTGCACCATTTGTTGCTTACTGTATACTGTACGTTCTTTTGGGGTTAATTCATGTTGAATATTTGACTAATGTAACCACAGCTGTTCACTAAAATGTTTGTCATATGTCTGTATACTGTGTATATCATTTGTATTTCACAATTTTTAAGCCACAGTGGGGTTTTCCCCCCATACTACAGATGCTGTTGTGGCCGATTAATGGGAGAGCACTCCCAGTTGTCCCACTATCCAGTGCCTGGCCAGGAGGTGGAGGAGGAGGAGGAGGAGGAATGGTCCATGGAGCTCCACACTAGTGCCAGTCCCACAAATGCCTATGGGACCATCGACTTCCACGACAGTACTGGACGTGCCTGTGGGGCAAAGGTCTGTATGACTACTAAGGTCTAATATCACTTCTAATAGCACTTATTTATGAAATTAAATGCATGTGGCCAAACATTTCTTCTGCAGTATGTCCGTGTGGCTGTTACGTCGAAGCCTGAGGCATTGCTCCAACTGATGCTGAAGGAATGGCAGATGGAAAGACCCAAGCTACTAATCACAGTCCAAGGAGGCTCCGAGAACTTCCTCCTGCCCCCTAAAGTGAGGCAGGCCTTTAGCAAAGGATTGATCACTGCTGCTATTAGCACAGGGGCATGGATACTCACTGATGGAATCAATACAGGTAGGATGTAGTGTGTGTGTGTGTGTGTGTGTGTGTCATGGGGGCCAGTTATCACAGATCTAATAGTGCTTTGTTTGATTTAAAGGTACTCTCTTATTATATAATAATAATAATAACACTCTAAGAGGCACATGGAACACACAACACAACATACTTACCAAATCCAGGAGCATACCTTTAAACCAATAAGGTTTTGCACAAATGTAGCACGTACACACGCGGACACACGCACGCACACAGACACACGCTCACACACAGACACACACACACACAAACGGTATACGTACAGTATGTGTAATGTTACCTCCTCTCTAGGTGTTTCCAAGTATGTGGGTGAAGCAGTGAAAGAATTTGGCAGCCCAAACCTTAGAAAGAGAAACACGGTGGGAGTCACGCCTTGGGGACTGATTGATAACAACACTGGCCTGATTGGCCGAGACGTGAGTGGTAACTGCTGTCCCTCCTCAACAGTGTAGTACTGCGTGTGTGTGTGTGCACGGCCATCTTTATTAGCTTGTGCGCTCTGCCTGGATGTTGGATGACTGTTGACACGCTCGCCTGCGCGCTGGCTCAGGTGCTCCGACCCTACCAGCCACTGGGGAACCCCCTGAGCAAGAGAGTTTGCCTCAATGGCTTCCACTCCCACTTCCTGTTGGCGGATGACGGCACGCTAGACAAATATGGCTGCCAGCAGGGCCTCAGGCGGAGGCTGGAACGACACATCCAGCTGCAGAAGATACACCCTCGTACGTTTGCGCGCACGTGCTCTAGAGAGAGATGTGGTGTCACAGAAGAGAGAGAGAGAGAGAGAGAGAGAGGTGCAGATATGATTACAACTGCCTCTCTCTCTCTCTCTCCCACACGAGCAGGCCTGAACCAGGGGGTGCCCATGGTGTGTGTGGTCGTAGAAGGAAGCCCCAGCACCGTGTCAGCAGTGTTGGACTACGTCAGCAGCGTACCCCCTGTGCCAGTGGTTGTCTTCGAGGGATCGGGCAGGGCTGCCGACCTGCTTGCCTTCCTGCACAAGCAGACTGCTATTGACAGGTACGAGGGCTTGAACTGTGACGCGTGGTGCACATTCTCATAGCTCACACCATGCCTATTGGACAAGTGGTCTATAGTGAGGTAGTGAGATCTACAAATGTGCGTCACTGCAAGGGTCGTAGAACGTCTTATTGCAATCCATGAATACGCAGCATCTGATGAAGGCACAGGCACACACTACATTGTGGCACATGCTACATTACTACATCTGCATCGCACACCACTACATTAACGCGGCATGTCACAAAGCATGCCTGTGTTTGCTGCGTGTTTGTACAGTAGGCAGCTGGATGCGGACATTCAAGAGGACTTCCTTGTTAGGATTGGGAACGTGTTTGGCGTGGAAAGAGCTGAAGCGTCTGAGCTGTACAGTCTACTAATGGAGTGCATGAACCACAGACATGCTGTAAGTATGCCTGTGTACTGGTTTAAAATGTAACTTTATTGTCAACCCACTAACACATTGCCCGCTTATGCTTTTCCATTGTACAGATAACCATATTTGATTCTGAGGCAGAAAACCAGCAGGCACCAGATTCAGCCATTTTAACCACTACATTTAAGGGTACATAATATAAATGTGAAAACACCCTATCTAATTGCAGAATATGTTTAATTATTATAGTAGATATATATAGTAATCTTATTTTTATAGAGATTACAGGCCTTAAATTCAGCCTCATTGTTGTCTTTGTATTTGCCTGCATATAGGCACCAAAGCTAGTCCTGCAGAGCAACTGAGTATAGCACTAGTATGGGACAGAGCTGACATTGCTAAGGAACACATACTGGTGTATGGACAACACTGGCAGGTGAAATAGACTGCTGTTCTACCCTAGTAAATGCTGCTAACTGCTCAAAGGACGTATTATTGTTCAAGAATTTCGATACATTGTGAGCATGCACCTCCTGCTGCATCTAGATGGGCTCCTTGGAACAGGCCTTGCTGGATGCTCTGGTGATGGACCGTGTTGGTTTCGTCAAACTGCTTATTGACAACGGCATGACCATGAATCGCTTTCTCAGTGTGGATCGACTCGAGGAGCTTTACAATACAGTACAGTTTAGCCCTTAACTTCATTCTTCTCCATGCCGACACACAGTGCATCCGGTCGACCTTATTATTTGTTCAGCAGTGGAAAACACAGTTGTTAGCTTTGTTAAAGTTAACGGCCATATTGTCAACTCAGGCTATGAAACCCATTGCATTTCTCCAAGTGGAGGTTATTAAATGGCTAACAATACTATGTGAATATTATATATTGTGCTAGTAACTTGTGAAAAACTTTAAATTCACTTTTCAGCCACACGCGCCAGCAGACAGTTTTCTCCACCACCTTGTTGAAGACGTGAAACAAGTGAGAATTTCTGATGAAATTACCTTACACTAGCTTACATTCATTTTTCAGTATTCAGTATAGAATGGCAAATTTTCCCAAAATTGATTTATATGTATGGTACTTTTGGTTTTGTGTAGTTTTTGGGTAAACCTTTTGTATGTGTAGACTTGTTTGCCCAGAACCTACCGTCTATCTCTCATTGACGTTGGCCTGGTGATAGAGTATCTGATTGGTGGAGCCTACCGAAGCACCTACACACGGAAGCACTTCAGAGCTGCCTACAACCACCTGCGTGCGCATGGCAAGGTGGGCAGTGATACCACACAATAGCTACAGTATCTTGTTAATATCTAATGAACAGCCTTGACTTTACTATGGTTATTCATTTAAAGCAAGAGTATAATGTTAATGTCATGACATAACGTTCCTGGGAATGTTGCATCATAGCAACAAAGTGTAAATCAGTTATAGCAACTTATGAACAATATCGACAAAGGTGCAGAAGTAAACCGTTTTACTACTGTAACTACATAGGAGGCAGTATCTGCTTTATTTTGTATTCTACAGGTCCTAGCAGCTGGCAAGATGTAACTCACACAGCTACAGATTATATTACCACTACCATGCAGCCATATTAGGGACTTAAAATGATAATGATACAATTATTTGTTTGTCTCTTCACTAACATTATGATTATTCTCATGTGCAGGTGAATAGTCGGGGTAGTTCTTCTGACTTCCTGTCTAAACAGAGGTGGGGGACAACACTAAACCCTAAGAGGAGAAACAAGAGTCCACAGGGACTGCATTTCTTCAGAACTGCTCAGCCCTACAAAAGCAATGTAAGTCATCAAACATTATCGTAGGTATACCTTATTTATACTCTTTGCTTCTCAGTGTACTTCTTATTTACTGCTGTTACAGCTGTTTTGTGAATGTATGTTGTGTTTTCTGTCTGACAATATGTATGCTACTTTTTGGACCAGGTCTCTCTTGGAAAAGAGATGTTGAATCTCAATGAGACAAACCTGGTCAAATAGAGGACACATAAATACAAATAAAGTAGCATTCGTCATTTGTTCACTGGTCACTTTTTGAGGATTTGGAGAGTAGTTGAATCCAACATAGCTTTTTTGTTTGAGCTTGTCTCAAAAAATACGATGATGCATTAGAGAATGTTGTATGATACTAGTTATAGGAGGCCCCGTGACCTGTGAGGGGTCTGGTAGTCCGTGTGAAGAACACGCTCAGCGCTCCATCTCATCCCCCTGTCCTTCTCTCTGTGCCTGTCCCATTCAGGAGACACGCATGTCCCGTGGAATCAGTACAGCGTCAAGCTCAACCAACACCCTTGGGAATGCTCTGCTGCAAGGGCACTTCAACTGCAATGACCTGTTTGTGTGGGCGGTGCTTCAGCAGCGCCAGCAGATGGCGCTGTTCCTGTGGCAGCACGGCGACGAGGCCCTGGCGAGAGCTACTGTGGCCTGTAAGATGTTCCGCTCCATGGCCTCTGAGGCACGACAGAGCAGCTTGGACGACAATGTGGCAGAGCAGCTCAAAGCGTATTCGCTGTGAGTGGCACGCTCTGTGAGATGTATTCGAATGTATTGAGTATCTTATATTTGTTTTGTCTTTATTTTGTTTGTCCTGCTTGCAAACTTTGCAATGGCCAGTGCAATGAATAAAATGCAAATAGGAATAACTTTATGTGGAGACACTGAGCACTGAACTGTCAAGAGACATCTGTCTGTCAATACGACCTTGAATATAATTGCACTGCATATGTACTGTTCCAAAAGAGATAGGCAAAAGAGGCAGGACAGATTGCACATATAAAACACAACACTACAACAAAGACTCTTTCATTTAAGATGAATAGCAGGAATCTTTGCTGTCAGTGGAGATAGCGCAGGTTCTTTGATAAAAACAGCAAAATTCCTTATGCATGACCAGCTGAGCCTGATACAGAGACAGAGAGTCTTATGAGTAATTATGAGTAAAATATAATGAATGGTACATATTAGTACTCTCATAGAATTGTTATACTGTACTTTTATAGCACTTGAGCTTACTATGAAGGTGTACAGTAAATCTATGTTTAAGAAAAGGTGTGTGTGCATGTGTGCTTATTAATCTGTCAGTGAGTTTGGTGAGCTGGCGGTGGCCGTGTTGGACTGTGCCTTCCGCCAGAGTGAGCAGATGGCCATGAAGCTGCTGACGTCAGAGATGGCGGTGTGGAGCCACTTCACCTGTCTGCAGATGGCAGCATCCTCGGGCCACGGGCCATTTGTTACACACTCCTGCACCCAGACCCTCCTCACCGACCTCTGGATAGGCTCGCTCAACATGAGGAAGAACTCTTTCTTGAAGGTAGATGGTGGACTGAGCTTTTGCATTGCTATATGTTAGGGCGGCAAGAGGCGTCCTAGTGGTAGAGCGGGGCGATAGGTGATCAATCCTGTGTGTCTAGGTGTCCTTGAGAAAGACACCTAACACTAACTGTTCCCGGTGGTCAGGTGTCTCCTTGCAAGGCTGACATCGTCATAGGGGTATGAATGTGTGTGTGATTGGTGAATGTGAGGCAAATAATTTAAAGCGCTATATAAATGCAGTCCATTTACCATATTTGTATTTACTTCTCTGATATACTGTATATACTGTATACTGTCATACTGTAGTGTAGTATATGTGTGTTTCTGGGGATAGGTAGACTCCTTTCTCTCAGTTATTGATGCAATTCTGGCTTGAGCGTTTTCATTAACAGAAGCCTAATATAAGCTAACTGAGGGCTGGGGACCCCCAGGTGAACGTCACCCCTATATGCTATTGGAAGCTGCTCTCTCCTTCAGATTATCCTGGGCCTGCTGTTTCCCCCGGCCATCCTGCTGCTGGAGTTCAAGAGCCAGGCTGAGATGTGTCACGTACCACAGTGCCACGAGGCATCACTCTTCGGGTGGGACTCTGGGAAGCCAATGGATACCGAGGACCAACACGTAGACAGGGTAAAGAATTAGAAGCTGACCTGATTTAGCAACATGCACAATTTGTTCCACTCTGCATATAGACACTCTCCATTCAAATTAATTGTCAGAGGCGATGCCAATAGCTGTCAATCAAAACATTAGCAGGTGTTCTAACCACCAACTAACCAGATTTTGTCAGTTTTCCCACGTGAATTGAATTATTCATTACTTTAATAAATGTAATATTAATAATATGTTATTATCTGTAGGTTGATGATGCAGAACAAGGCCTGTCCTGTTATAACCAAGTGACCAAGTGTCTTGGTCCCGTATCACAAACTCTGTCCTCTGTAACACGGCAGTTTCCATTCAGGAGGCTCTGTGAATTCTACACTGCACCTGTGGTCAAGTTCTGGTTCCACGCAGTAAGTGGAGCATAATGTGCTAACACAGGGGTCTTCAACGTTTTTCAGCTAGCTGGCTTGGCTGATAGAAACAACGCACAAGGACGCCCTATCACATATGCCATAAAATATTTAGTTTCCAGACCAACAGTAATGTGTAGCGTGGCCTATAGTGCCATGTATTAAAGTAGGCCACTAACTGAGCCATTAAAATAATTGACAGTTCTATATTTATAGCACAGGTTGTGTTTATGTTCATTTGTATTTTCGGACATTTACATTTTTGAAAGAAAATATGTTAGGGATCAAATATTTTGATAATCTCCTGTAGAACCTCTGAGGACTTCCTGTTGAAGACCTCTGTACTAACACATACATGCCTTATGTTTCTGTGAGCTGTGCTCAGTCCTACTGTGATCTTTTGTGCACAGCTGTTTCCATGTGTGGATTTAATGGTTATTCATTAAAGTGATTAATTGATCTAGGTATGTATTAGCTGACACAATTACTGTGCTGTATGTACTGTAGATGTCCTACATAACCTTCCTCATGCTGTTCTCATACACGTGCCTGGTGAAGATGGGGGATAAGCCCAGCGTACAGGAGTGGATGGTTATAGCCTACGTACTGTCCACCGCAGTGGAGAAAACCAGAGAGGTGAGGGCGAGACAACGCAGAGAAACGCAGTGAACCATGATTGGAGGGAATGTGCATGCTTAGAGACTGGTCCAACTGAAAACACAGCCAATAGTTACTAACATGCACCGACAGGTTGTAATTGCAGGCAATGGCGTAAGGCCCTGCCAAGTTCTCTCTCCGCTGCTTTATATTGTGTTTTGCACCCATCTTTCCCCCTTAGCTTACTGTTTACCTTGTATACCCTAATGTAAACAGTGTAGATCCCAAACCATAAACATACATGTGTTGTTATATCAGCACTGAAGGTAGGAGGTAAGTGCAGAGACCACACAGCATCATGGGTTGTTCAGATATATACGTGCATATGAAATTGATTTTCCACCCATCCACACAAATAAAAGATTAATCGACCATGATTTAACCACCTGCCTATAAGGTGCTGATGTCAGAGCCCAGGAAGATGAGCCAGAAGCTAAAGATCTGGTTCTCAGAATACTGGAACATATCCGACTTCATTGCCATCCTTCTCTTCATTGCTGGACTGACGTTGCGTTGGTACGGCGACCCATACCGGACGGCAGGCCACATTAGCTACAGCCTGGACATCATCTTCTGGTTCGTTAGGTTGATGGACCTGCTGGCGGTTAACCAGCACGCCGGTCCATACCTCACCATGATCTCCAAGATGGTGGGTATATGTACTTGTTGCTGATGCCTCGTTTGGGGCACAATGTGCTTTTGTATGTTTGTATTTAGTCTAAATAAACAATAAAAATAAAATAAACAATAAAAGAAATGGCACACTGGCCAAGATAATTATATAAAATTAACATATACGTTTCTTCATAATTTCATCCTGGCATCACTTCATTAACCTCATCTCTTCTTCCCTGATTCCAACCTTGTCTGTCCTGTGCAGATCGCTAACATGTTCTTTATTGTGGTGATAATGGCCATCGTGCTTCTAAGTTTCGGGGTGTCCAGGAAGGCAATCCTGTACCCGAATGAGGAACCATCCTGGAGCCTTGCCAAGGATGTGGTTTTCCAGCCCTACTGGATGATGTTTGGAGAGGTCTACGCAGGAGAGATAGATGGTGAGTACTGCTCTTTAGACAAACATTCAGTTGAATGTTAAAGGTATGCTCTTTGGTGGTCTTGTAGCTCTCTCCCACAATCCCACATTTCACTGTTTGTGTTTGAAATACAACTGTGTAGAGAAGAGTGCTGGCCCCTCAGCATTCAGGTTCAGCAGGGCCCTTGATGTGTAAGGGTAAATTAATTGGCTGAACTATAAATCTATTATACAGCCGCAGAAAAATGTAAGAAACCACTGCATATTGTTTACAATGTAAAAGTATAAATATACAGTAAATGTAAAACATACCATAAATAGATAGAAATCTAAAAACACAGGATACTACATGTATATAGACAATATAATATATGAATAGTAAAAATCTGAGGAAACGCTGCAGTGGTCTGGAGCTTTATTCTGCGTCTGTACATTATGCATTAGTAAGCGTGATGTGGCGCTAATCTTTCCCATCTCTCCCCAGCATGTGCGGAGAACAATCTGTGTCCCCCTGGTTCCTTCCTCACGCCCTTCCTGCAGGCTGTCTACCTGTTCTTCCAGTACATCATCATGGTCAACACGCTCATAGCATTCTTCAAGTAAGAGACGTTGATTGAGTAATGATGGAATGGGGTCTGCCTGAGATGTTGTTGCTGCACTCATCAAATAAGAAGTTCTAAATCTAGATATTGCATTCTGGTCATGTGTGAATGTGTGGTAACTACAAATGATCAGTATTACTCATGCTCGACAATAAGCCCTGCATCAGTCCTGAATGAGCCATTGCCTGTCCCGAATAGCAATGTTTACTTTGAGATGGCGTCAACATCCAGCAAGCTGTGGAAATACAACCGTTACCATTACATCATGACCTATCAGGACAGGCCGTGGCTTCCACCCCCGCTCATCATCCTCAGTCATGTGGCGCTGGGTGTTGACCTCATCTGCAGGAAACTTGGGGGCGGAAATAAGCCGGAGGAGAGAGGCTCTGGGCTCAGTGAGTATGGCACACCTTTACGTTTGTGTGTCAGGTCGTGTCTGTTTGAACAGTTTACCAAGAAGAGTACTGAACCTTACCTTTTGATTTGTTGTGTGTAAACGTGTGTCATGTGTGTGTCTCCTCTCACCTCATCCAGAACTGAACCTGGGCCCAGAGGATCGTAAGAAGCTCTATGAGTTTGAAGAGAGAAGTGTGCAAGTTTATTTCCAGGAGAAGAATGAAAACCTTCACAGCTGTCAAAAGAGCAGGATCAAAGCCACAGCTGAGAGGTTGAGAGTAATGAAATAACAGTCTTACACAAATGACTGTTGCTTGTGTTGCTAACTATATTGCAAGCTAAACAATGTGTTGCAGTGCAGAGCTACAACTAGAGCATTTAAAGTTAACTGTTAAAAACATTTGTCTGTCTATGCTTTGTAATTGGTGCCCATCTGACAGTCACACATACTGTAGAATGGGCATTGAGGATTTCCAATACCTGCTGGGGTAGTAAACGTATCTTTGTCACAATTTCTCTTTGATAGCCATATTTGACAGATTCCTCAATGTTGGACTGTATACTTTGCTAACTGCCAAATATACACATGAGAAACGAATGTCGTTTATCGTCATGATAAAATTGCAATACTCCCAAGTTAACTGTAGTTACCTGTACGGAGCTAAAATACATTTTTGCTCTTATTCTTCATTTTTTTTATTTGACCTTCTAGAGTCGAGGAGATGTCCGTGGGGATGAGGGAGGTCTCCGAGAGGACCCACCTAATCCAGGGAAGTTTGTCACTGTTGGACAGCCAGCTGGGTGAGCTCCAGGATCTGTCTGCCCGGGCTGTGGACACCCTGACCTTGCTGTCTGCCTCCAGCAACCTGCACCAGGAGCAGGAGCGTCTGGCCCGCTGTCAACCCACAGCGGTGTCCCTTCACTGCCAACACCACCTCCCTCACAGCTGGACCATGCCAAGCAGAGCCACAGGGAGTGCCGTCGCAGCCGCTGCTGACGTCATCAACGTGCGTCGCGTATCGGCCAAGCTTTGCAGAAGCACTCCACCGTCGCTGTTCAGGGGTCAAATGCTGCCGGGCCCTAGCAGAGGAGCTTCTCTGGAGTTCCACGGGGGGGCGCAGGGGAGCAGGAGCAGACATCCAGGACACACAGCAGAAGAGGAGGAGGTATTCTGCTGCTAAGCATGGACGTTTTACACATACTGTGTCTCTGAGTTCTGAAGGCTATATTAGGAGTTCTTCCACATTTCTTCTAGGGCTGTGTATTGGCAAGAATCTGACAATACGATACGTATTATTACGATGCTGTAAGCAAGGCCATATATATTGCCATTTCTAATTAGTGGAAAACTGTCATAGCAATGCTAATGTGTTGCGCCACTGCAAAAAATAACAGAAACACTTATGTAAACTTGCTCAGGTACTTCAGATGGAAATGAGCGTTAAGATAAATCTCGTAACAATCATCTTTCCTCTCTTTTGAGGTTAATGTATTTTGTACATAATACCTGTGCCTTTTTACAACTCATTTTTATTTTTATTTTGTGTATTTATCGATACCGTGATTTAGAGAATTGATACAGTATTGCCAACCGTAATATCACGATACTCAGGTCTATCGATAATTTTCTTACACCTCTACTTTCTCCCCTTCCAGGACGCCACCAGTGAGATGTGGCAGGGAGCCCCCCGCACAAGCCCCCTCAGCTCCCTTCCTCACCTTCAGGAAGGAGGAGCTCATGCACTCACTCCTCATGGGGGAGGTGTGAGGGACTGCACCCCCGGTGGCTCTTCTGGGCCGTGGCGCTGCCATTCCCCCACGTCACCCCGGCCCACAGATGGATGGGAGCCCTGCCATCACAAAGCATGGAGCTGTGAGCCAGTGCCGCATCCCAGTCAGACTGAGGTTGCCATGGAGGAGGAAGAAGAGGAGGAGGAGGGGGCAGAGGAGGAGGAGGAGGAAAGAGGAGCGTCATCGGCTGTATCAAGAGCCTCCAGCCAGACAGTTCTAATATCAGAGCAGCGCCACCTCCCGGAGGGATTGGTGAACCCCGCCTTCTGCCAGGACGAAAGCCGCCCCAGGCCTCGCCCGAGGCCCCCAAGAACGAGGAGGCTTCCTAGGTGGGTGTGCGTGTCCAGGGAGCGGCCCTACGCCCAGTCGAGGTCTCTGTCCTCCAGTGTGGAGAACATGACGTTCCCTGGAGCCCCCCTCAGTCCACTGAGGGGCTCGTTCCCCCTCCTGAACAGCGACAGCTTGCCAGGTGACCAGGGCTTTAAACAGGGCACATCACTAGGAAGCAGCGCAAGCAGAGGTACTGTTCGTGGTTTCACTTGCATATGTCATTCAATATTCTTATTTCTTTACCAATAAGGGCAGTCAGCACTGGTTAATCACTGTGAGGTGTGGTTTGTCAATTGGCGCATGCGGTTCCTACGCATCGAAGTCACAAAACACAACCCCGGACTGCATGTTATAGCCATGACGACATAATGGAAACTCTACATGAAATCTGTGGTTTCTCACTTCATCAGAATGGTCCACGTCCTCTGAGTTTGGTCATCATAGCAGCAGCAGAACAAGGTGTCAGAGCAGGAAGACAGTGAAAATACGAGAGGATGGTCCTAATGCTGTAAGCCCCAATGCTGTCAATCAGGCATACAATAGCTCCTAACACCATTCGCTAAGCCCTCAGCCTTATCAGCCTGTTCAGTCATTCACATCTTATACAAATGTGATTAAATGTTTCGCCATTTTAAGCACTGTTTTCCTGTCTATCTGTCTGTCTGTCTGTCTGTCTGTCTGTCCCATGAAACAGGTGAGCGCGCAGTCCCACTGGTTTGGTGTCAGACGGAGACAAAGCAGGAGGTCTAGGGGAGGCTGCCTGTCAGCTTCAACCAGCCTCAGCCAGCTCAGTATATAACTTTTAGTCCCTTGAAATGAAACACACAGTACTGAATGTGCTATATAGCATAGATCTAGCCAAAAGAGTATTGGTTCCCATTCAGCTTTTCTCAGGCTAATATGCAGCAATCACGCTATTGAATCTCAATATACAATGCAAAGGATGGGAATCACAGATATAGGATATTAAAATACTAAGGATGGAACAATTAAGGTGTAAGAAATTACAAAACACGCTAGGTCTGTGCAGCGTTATGTGTAGTGTTTATTTCTTTATTTTCATTCTGAGAGCTGTAAGGGATACTGTACCTGTTAATGTTTCAGATATTGAGCCTGTGGATTTTCTACTGAAACGTGTGGTTTCCTATCAGGTGAGACTGCTGCAAACATACAATGTAACAGTCAAGTATGTAGTAAACAGACTGATTGTCTTCCCATGGGCCCGCAGGATGTTTGGAGTCCTAGCCAGTCTGTCTGGAACAGCTGGGCAAGATCTGTCAGTTGCCGGTCCTCGTAGGTTTTTCTGCTTGTCTGTTTTTAGAATTGCAGTAGACGATTTAACGTTAATGTGTTGACAAATATCTTCTTTTTTCTTCTTTTTTTCCCCTCTTTACAGCGTACAAAGTGGACTTGAATTGGGTATTTCAAAAGACCATTATAATACCATGAGCTGCAATTTGTTAAATGGATAAATATTAAATTAGCATGTTCTCACCACATGGTTCCTATGTTACAGCCAATAGTTCCTCCTACCATTCCACAGAAGATCTGTATCCTCACTACTCAGGTATCAAGACAACATAGGCATGGTTGCCTCTTGTATTGGTCTGTAACCACAGGCAACATGCTGTGTTGCTCTCTGAAAGGTGCGGTAAATGGAAGTACAGTGCTGTGTGTGTTATCTCTTCTAGCTGTGGAGAGAAACAACCTAATGAGGCTGGCTCAGACCATACCATTCACTCCTGTATCCATTCTGGGTATGTCTACTGTTGTATGGCATCTGTCCAGGTCTATTACAGTGAACCGGTTTTGTCCCACCAAGAGAAACGATATATAATGTAAATATACATTTATGAAATCAATGTAAAATGTAGCTGGAAAAAAAATAATATTTTGTTTTAAAGAGAGAGAATATGTTACCAGGGCGACAGTGGTACAGTGGGTAAAGCGGGCTGACAGGTGATCCAGAACTCACTGGTTTGAACGCTGCTAACTCCTTACCAAGTGTTGAGGTGTCCTTGAGCAAGACACCTAACCCTAACCGCTCCCGGTGGTCAGGTGTCTCCTTGCAAGGCTGAATCCACCGGTGTGTGAATGGGTGAATGTGAGGCTATGCTGTACAGCGTTTTGGGTGGCAGGGAGGTTGGAAAAGCGCTATATGAATGCAATTTACATAATTCTGTTTGGAACATTGAACCTAATTCAAAACATTTGTATTGTCCGTATTGTGCCATGATATCCATTCTGTTACATTGTTACTTTTGTTCTTTGTGATTGGCTTCATACAGAGAAGCTGTGCAGCTTTACTTCTGTACGTAATAGTTTCACACGGGTCTCTGCCCTCTATTGTCTCCAGCAGGGCAAGAGGTGAGCATCTACACCTTAGCGGAGGTGCCCTGTGACACCAGCCCCAGCCCCATCCACAGCCCCTGCTCGGTCTCATCCTGGACTCCGCAGGGCCAGTCGGCCATGCTGCAGCCCCTCTCCAGTGAGGAGGGCCCCCTGGACGGGGGTCTCCGTCTGGGCAGGAGGGTGCTGTGTACCTGGGCAGAGGGAGAGGTGCTGCGGCCTGGTGCGGTGTACGTGGTTAAAGCCTTCAGGCCCGAAGTGGTCCGTACCTGGCAGAGGCAGTTCCATGGCAGCACAGCGCTACAGCTTTGTCTGAGGGTACATATGACAAAATGTATACGTTTGTGTTGCTGCTGTGTGTTTTACTCATGCGCTTGAGTCAATGTTAACCAGGCAGGAAAATGTCCTCCATGGGTCAAAACCTCCCAGACATTCGGCTGCATTAAGCACTCAATCTTAACTGGGAAATTAGCCATTAACCTGAAATGCCACCTGGCCAAATGTTTTGACACGTGAAGGTCAAATGCAACAGTGATTTTCTGCCCTACGGCGTTTAAAGTTAAGTGATCCTTTGTGTCCACACAGAAAGTAATCCTCTCTATTTGTACCCTGTTATTCTAACAGGCGATACAGCAGCAGAGAGCAGCCCAGAAGATGATGAAGGTGTTCCACCAAGTCAAGCCTGTGGATGTGCATCACTCCCCTAGGTCTGCCTTTGTGCTTGTTTTCTGCATTCTTCATGCATGTGTGTGCACATTCTTTTCATACAGCTTTGTGTCCCAGGTTTCTGGATGTATATCTTGTCCTGTGGCATTCAAATGGCCAGTGGTTAACTCTGGAGAGGAACATATGTGGAGAGTTTATGAAGTACAACAGCAACACAGGGGAGGAGATTGCCCCCTGCTGTTCACTGGAGGAAACTCTTCTGGCCTTTTCTCATTGGACTTATGAATACTCTTGTAGAGAGCTATTGGTCCTGGATTTACAAGGTGATTAGATGCTCTGTGTGTGTGTGTGTGTGTGTGTGTGTGTGTGTTTTACGATGTAATTTTCTAAATCCAATGTATTATGCTCTGCTAGGAGTGGGGGAGGAGCTAACTGGCCCATCAGTCATCAGGGCAGAAGACCAAAGGTACAATATGCCGCTATGCAGATATGTAGTACTGTGCTGCTAGTGTCTACATGTTGACCATGTAACAGTATGCACACACATGACCTCTCCCAGCCCTTAATCCTAGTTCAGTCTCACAGGTGAGCCTAACAGGGAAATGACAAGTAGATGACAAATAACCTCCTCTTCCAAACCAGCAGCAGCACCAATGAGAGTGGTGGAGAGGTGCTGTTTGGTCCTGACAATCTGGGAGGCGCTTCCATCAACGGCTTCCTGCTCAAACACACTTGCAACGCCACCTGTCACAGACTGGGCCTAGCTGGTGAGAACACATGCACTTTCTGCCCAGTGTCCGACTGACCAGGCATTTAAGAGATTAGAAGAGAATGTGCATGTTCACATAGCTGAAATGCATCGTACACAATCTTTTGTTTGTACAGTGTGTCCTGTGTGTATGTGCGTGCACTCCTGTGAGGCTAGCACGGCAGTGTGCGTGTGTGTGCATGTGACCTCTGTGATCAGGAGAGGCCATTGGCTGTGAGATGAAATTCCTGACAACTTCAAATAGCGACGACACCCGCCAACAGCCAACTAATGAAGCGACCGTTGGTTTATTTCTATGACGACTGTAGAGTTGGTGGCATGGGGGTGGGACCTGCGTTGTGCAGCGTAAGCCTTTGATTACGTATTAATCATGTCTTTGTGTTGCTGAGACGTTGGCTTTGATTAGCTATTAATTAACGTGTCTGGGGAGACACGATACTGGTGTCAAGAGGACAACATGCTTGGAAAGAAACCGTGCTCGAAAACAAACAAGCCAGCAAACAAACACACATAAAGATTCAGACACACTTGTTTTGATATTCCAAAGGTGCTTTGTGTTTCCTCTTCCTCTTCTTGTGTCCTCTCCAAGATTTCCCCAACAAATCAAACCACATAATTCATTTAGGATGGGTGGACTTCTTCCAGGCCTGTCAGTATTCTCTTTCTTGTGGTAATCACTGTTGTTGGAGCAACATGTCTCTGACTGAAGTTCATGTTTAGATTTACGGAGGGGTCCAGACAGCCATGGAGGGGAACAAGAGCTGACACTGGGGGAAGAAATAAGTGATGGGACGTAACCTCTGGCTTGGAAGTAAAACGTGCACCGACAGAAGAGTATGCCTCGTTCTCCTATGTGCATTTGCTTGATCAGAACACATTGTAGTTATCAGGTTTAGCTGCTTACAACCCTGCCTTAAGCATCAC
>JAODOY010014957.1:9527-27013 GCA_025399855.1 Forbesichthys papilliferus | reverse complement strand
GCCCCCCCCCCCCCCCCCCTCAGAAGCTACACGTGTTCCTGTTCACTGAGCTGCTGGTTCTGACCCGTCACGTGACCCGCAACGAGCACCAGTGCTACCAGGTGTACCGGCAGCCCATCCCTGTGGAGCACCTGGTGCTGGAGGACCTGCAGGACGGAGACGTGCGCATGGGCGGGTCCTTCAGAGGGGCCTTCAGCAATGCAGACAAAGGTGGGCCTCTTTATTTGTTATTTTTAGAAAGAGTCACTCCTTGATTTGTAGGTACCAATATTGTTTGTTTGGGTTTGGAACTTCCCCACGCCTGAGTGCAAAGTGGTAGACACACCTCTCTGCTCCTCCCCCTACCGCATTCATTGGCTCAAACTGCTCGCTGTACCTCCCCTAGATCTGCAGTTTGAGGCACAGTTGTGTTTCCGAACGTAAAGTCATCTGAGGAGGACGTTAGGGTTTCTGGGTAGCCTAGCTCCGCCCAACTACTGCTCTCTGATTAACCCTTTCACTGAGATTATAGTCTGGAAACCCTGCTGGCATTAGCGTTGGCATTGGCAATCAGGGTGGGTTAGTGAGATGACTTGGAAGTCAAGCGTGTTTCAAAATGGTGGTAGAGCTAGATGAGGTGAAATAAACAGTTGTAGCAATGCTGATTGGTTAAATTATGTCCATCAGTTTCAAAATTACACCAAGTAGGAGGCAAGTTCTTTCTGGGTCTGTTTACACCCGGCTACAATTGAGGAGGGTGTCTTAAACGAAGCAGAATCATGTTGATGATGATAATGATAGTAATAATAATAATAATATCATGCTGTTTGCGTTGCCTCCCCAGCCAAGAACATCTTCCGCGTGCGCTTCCAGGACACTAGCCACGGCCAGTCTCACACGCTGCAGGTCAACGACATCTTCCACAAGCAGCAGTGGCTCAACTGCCTTCGCAGCGCCATCTCCGTCCACCGGCCGTTGCCCGAGACCGCCCCGCCGGCCACCCCGCCGGCCGCCCCGCCGGCCGCCCCGCCTGCCGCTCCCACCAACGCCCGCGGCCTCCGGCGACGCCCCTCCTCCGCCTCCGCCATCGTCCGCATGGAAGAGGCGGACGAGAACCGCCTGCGGCCCGCCAGCCAGTCTGCCCCCGCCTCGCCCTGCTCGGACGGCGTCCCCAGCCCCGCCCCCTCATCCCCGTCCTCCTGCTCCTCCACGGGCTCGCTGTCCTCCACGGCGTCCTCCGCGTCCCCCCTCTCCTCGCCCACGACACACAAGCCCAAAAAGGACAAGAGGTCCCTCTGCTCTTTAGGGAAGAGGAAGGAGACGATGGTGTGAAACCAAAATGGACTCCACGAGTGGATGTGTCTGCTTCGTCCCTGTACATAAGTACGTACGCCAAAGAAGACGTGGAAATTATAGGCGGAGACGCAGTTGGCATGGGGTTGGGCCCCTGCGTCGGCAGGAGGGCCCAGCCCAGCCCGGACTTGTATTTATGTTTGTTATCACAACAGTGTTCGGTGTTACTGTCCTTATCGGCAGCTATTTACCACACCTCTCCATCCGTAGTGCATAAGACTGGTGTTCTGGAGAGACTGAAGCGGCTCCCATTGGCCGCAGAAGGGAAGATTAGCAACTAGCAAACATATTTACACAAATATGTGTGCGTGTGTGTGTGTTTTGTTTGTTGATGTTGAGCTTATGCATCAAAATTCTGTTTACTGTTAATTCAATATTTAAGCGTTATTTCATTTTTTTTTTTTTTCCTGAGGGTTTATTTACATTTTTATATTACCATTTAATTTTACTGTAGCTCTTCTGTTTTCTATTTTATTTTTGAAGCAGCACTGTTGTTACCGTAGCAACTCGCCAAAGTTATTTGAAGCCTTTGCGCATGCTGAGGTGGCTGGACAGCGAGAGAACCCCAAAAATGTTGACATGTTAAACATAAAGCTATATGAAATCTATATGAAATGTATTTAGAGTTCCTGCAGGACAAGTCTTATTTTTGTACATTCCTTTCACTGACCGATGATGAAACCCGGATCTTTTTTATTTAATTTTATTAAGACAAAGGCATTAATTTTCAATCGCATTCAAGTTGTTGCTGTTGAACAAACATCGTCAAAGACATAGAAGACATAATTAAATAATGTGTCATAAAAAAAAAAGACAACAGCTTTGATCTGAGCCATGTTGGTTTAAGAAAACTGATCATTTTTCGATGTAGCATTTTGCATGGAGCTTTAGTTGTTCACACTGCTTGTCCTGTAGCAGCAGAATGCCTATCGAAGGGTTTCAGATCCAAAAAGAAGGTGGCAGTTGTCATGAATATTAAAGAAGGTTTGATGGAAATAAGAAAATGGAGGCTGATGGCTTGAGAGGAAATGAAAACGAAGGTCTAAGAAATGTGTTTCGGGATTAGTTGTGGACTTTTGGTGCATGGAGATTATCACAAACTAGCTATTTATGACAATCCTTCAAGTATGCTAATGTAGCTCCTTGCACTAAATGAAAGAAAAAGTGAACTTGTTGGTGGGTCAAGTATGTAGGGGAAGGCAGAAGTTAGATGGTTTGTTGACGTGACGATTAAGACGTAATGAGTGGAGAAAGGGGTAAGATGACTGCCACAGCTTGTGTGACAGTAGTGTAAATTAATATTTAAAGAACAATAAAGATCTGTTTAAGAATTGCACCAAGCTATCTATCTTGTCTTTTTCACTGCACTCTAGTTTATATTTCATCATAGATATATAAAGCTGACTTAGTTACATAAATCATATGCCAGGTCTATGATTCACACTACCTTGAGATATGGCAGTGTCATCAACAATTACATTGATCTTTTATAGACACCCCTTCATGGTGGCCAAGAATAACATGTATTTATACTTAGGACTAGAAAGCAATCCCACTTAATCACCACAGCCTGTCTTCCATTTTTATGTTGACAGGCAACGTTTATAGTTTAAAAAATGTCTTTCTTCTAGTCAAATGCAACTTTTAAATTCTAATAATTATGACGTAAGGCATTTTTTATTCTCCTCACTGCTAGAAAATCCATCATAAACCAGCATGAAATCCATGCTGGTCCAGGCTGGTTCATACTGGTTAGTGCTGGGGTAGTGCTGGTCTAGCTGGTGTACCAGCATGGGATGCTGGTACACCAGAAAACAGCATGGGATGCCGGGGTACCAGCAAACCAGCATTCCATGCTGGCTCCAGCATGCAAAACATACCTTATGCTGGTGACCAGCAATGCTGGATTTTTTAGCAGGGCTCTGGCTAATCAGATTAGCCAACTGGCTAATCAGGACAATACGGCAAATATTTGATGCTGCCAAGGATATAACAAATGTCTTTGTGTCCACTTCTGAAATGTGTGAGCCTTAATATCACTCACCACACAGAAATGCTGCCCAGTCAAGTGTTTATACTTCAGTTGTTGAACATCCAAAGCAGAACAGCAGAAACCAGCTTCGGCCATCACTGTGCTATAGGCCTATTCTGCAACACAACTGGTTCCAACAAACCTTTTGTTAGTACTGAAGTTAACATATTTTTTAAGGAAATAAATTGAAATGCCAACACATTAGTGTGATGTTCTAAACAAAGGGCTTGTTACTGCTTTTGTATAATGTAAATAATATAATATAATGTTCTCAGTGGCCTTATCGGATTGTTTATAGCCTGGCTTGTATTCAAGAAATGATCAAAGGTGAATGTTTCTTACAGTTCCATTTGACTGTGCAAAATTATATTTCTTGTCATATTAGTAAAGAAAAAGAGACAAAAGCTTTGTTGAACTTTGTTACAGAGTTTTTCTGAGAAACCCTCTGGGTCAGCCTGCCATTACCGTAAAATAAGAAGCACTCCAATCATTTAACACTCTTATTGCATAACAACCATATTTCCCTATTTATAGGGGATCCTGCACTTTACGCAATTCACCAATTTCCCAATGTATTCCGTATTTCTGGATGTAATGTTGAACAGTGTAGCCAGTGTATAATCTGAGTGAGCAGGTCGCTTCAAGTTTAAACTGAAATGAAAAGAAAAGCAGTCCATTAAGGACCTTCAGCTGAGTACCAGAAACATGTTTCAGCAGCTCTAATGCACTATTGAAAGACCTGTGGAGGAAAGATCAACTGACACAAACACCTGTGCCTTCCCTAAGTGTAATCTATCACTACCCTCTTTTGACAGGTATATCCCTTCACCAAGTCAAGCCAAAGCTGTCCCTTAACACCACCGGTTATATTGCCTTTGACTGCATTATCTTACTGACCTGCCCTGTTGACACATAAACCTAAGCAGGAAATATGAGCGAAACAAACTAAGAGAAGCTGCAACTTCCCTTACCGGTCTGAATAATTGACGCGCGTGCAGTATTACCTTAAGCACACAATGGGACTGATGGGAGTGATTGTCTTACATAATTGTGTAAAGTTGATAGTGACTGGTGGAACAAACACCCATATACGTTGACCAATATGCGATCTGCTCAGTGTTTGCGAAAGTGTGTGTGTGTGTGTGTGTGTGTGTGTGTGTGTGTGTGTGTGTGTGTGTGTGTACTGGAAAGCAGATCTGGGTCATCAGAGCTTCTTGTCGCTTCGGGCATAAATGAAGATGCAAAAAGTCTTCACCTTATGGCGTAGTAGTTTATATAATCACATGAACTGGTGAATCACTGAAACAGGGAAACAAGACTTGGGGCCCAGTTGACCAGAATGCACCAAATATCGGTGAAAGGGGACCCCTTAGTACAGTGAATAGCCACAGTGATTGAATATACCCTACACATGAACATGTTGGTGGGGCGTGGGCAGTGAATGCCTGCAAGCATATCTTTTGCATGGCCGAAAAGGCCACGCTTTAACACCCCACCCACACACACACACACACACACACACACACATGCACACACACACACACACACATAACGAAATGATTGTCTGCGCGAACAGCTTGGCAAATGTGGTGGATGGCTGGTCATCCCTAACAGCAACACACAAGGCTTTCTGTGTTTGGTGTCAGTCAATGCTCAATGCTCAATGGTGGCACTGGAAACCTAGCCTGGCTCCGCCCAACTATTGCTCTCAGCTCAATCTATTTAGCTGAGATTACTGTCAGGAAACCTTGATCACGTTAGCGTTCACACAGCCACACTGCTGGTGGCCCAATCAGTGTGGGTTAGTGAGATGACGTTGAAGTCAAGCGTATTGATGAGGCGATCAAATCACTTGTAGCAACGCTGATTGGTTCAGCACTGTCCAATAGATTCACAATTAACCAGAGGTCTACGCCAAGTAGGAGGATATGACTGCGAACACTTCCAAACAGATCCAGGCTACTGGAAACCCCCTAGCCTACATATAAACCTATATCAGTTTACTAAAGCCACACCCGGACCAAGACCACAAAAGCCAAATCTGACTAGAGTAACTCGGTGCCTGGGGCGATTTTAGAGGAATATTGGGGTCAAATAGGTTTCTACACATCCTGCCGCTGAAACACCAGCTCTGCAGGGGCGGCACCAGAATATTTTCAGTGGAGGGGCACAAGAGGGGCAAGAAGAAAACGTGGGGTCACTTAAATGCTGTAATTCTTTTTAAACTGATCATTCAATTAAAATAGGGGGGCACATGCGATTTCTGGGGGGACACATGCCCCTCCATTGGCTCCGCCCCTGCAGCTCTGTGCTTACGTGTAAATAGCTTTGCTCCCTTCCTTGTAACAAACTGGGGGATGGTCACGTTAAATGGCAGAGCATTTTCAGTCATCGCTCAAACACAGTCAAAGGAACTTGTCAACCCAGTGTGTTCTTTACTGAAAGTCAATAACACTTGGTCTGAGGGATTTCCTTTGCCCAGAGGAGTTGACGTGTTTAACAAAAACCTGATGGACATGTCATAATGGCTACGGAAAATGTTTACCCATTGGAAATGGTCGTTTGGCAGGTTCTCTATAGGTTTAATCTATAAAAACTAAATGTGTGTGAAATGTGAAATGGTAAATTCAGTCTTGAGATGTGAAATTGCCTCAAAGCAATAATTAGGCCTATGACCAAAATCTTAAATATAGGTTGAACCATTTTCCTGGCCTAAGGAAAATTGCTTGATCTTTGAATCCATTAAAGGATTGGGCCTATAAAATATTTTTGGACGTTATGTTAAATTATGAAGTCTGAGATTTTTGCTACTAAAAACTCTGGGATAATTCAAAAATACATCTACAAACAGGTCTATAATCTAAATTATACATGATTGGACAACTTTCCATTGTATTATTTGATTTCGCCATTTGACTCTTGACACTTACAAAGGGATTTGCATGCGTGGGCTTGTCATGTAAGTTTTAACAGCTTACTTACTACCAGCAAATACTGTTGTGTCAGTGTTAGTGGTGGGCAGTAACTAGTAATAACATTACTTTCTAGTAAGTAGTGTAACTAATTACTATTTCCAAACAGTAACTATATTACATCTAATCCAAGTAATGCTGCATTACAAGAATGAGATTTCTGGTTTAAGCAAATTTGGATGGGTTAACTGAACCAACATGTCCAATAATCTGGTTTGAGACGCTGTAATTGCCGGATTACTGCCTTGGCGGATTGGCGGATTGTTGACTCTTACTCCTAAAGTTCATTATTGTTCCAATAAAAAGCATTAAATTCTAAAATTAGCTGGCTACACAGGTCTTTCGGAAAGAGCGAGGCAGGGTAGTGATTGTGAAAGTAATTTAGTAATGTAACTAGTTACGTAACTAATTACCTTGAATACCCAGTAAAATTATTACTTTTTGAAGGAGTAATAAGTAAATAGTAACTTATTACAATTCCGGAGTAACTTTCCCAGCACTATACAGTGTGAATAAAGTTTCTGAATCAGCGGAACTGAAATAACCCTGTACTAGTGACATTAAATAGTCTGATTTTCCTTAACATCACAAGCAACGCATGGCAAGTAATTTACTTCAATGCATACAAGTGACCTTTTAGTAATTTTACAATGTGACCTGTCAGCAGATGAGTTATAATACATCACGGCCTAAAGTTGTAGTGCATTATTAAAACGAAATAATTTTACCATATTATGTATGTTAATCTTGGGTAAATGAAAATTATGAATAAACTATTTACTTATTATTTTTGGCTATTTGTGTTACTGGGTGTCAACCTAACAATGACATACAATAAATGCAATCATCTGTAACCTACTCTGACAGATCATTATTCTTCCTCAATGAGTCATGTGGATTTAAGAATATGAGTCATTTAGATCAACAAGATAAAGGTTTACTTAATCTTGACTAGAGTGTTACTTGGGCCTGCATGTAAAACATGTAGTAATGTTCTTTTTATGAATGTAATTATGTAGTTAGTCTATATATATATATACTACGTTTGGGACTAACTTTAATGATGGTGTGCCATGCATGACAAGCATAAAACAAATGAAGCGAGCTGTCATTCATCTTTTTATCTGTTATTGACAGAGAATGTTCCCTCATCTTCTGCCACAAGTTGTCAAAACTTAATTTGAATTAACATTTGACAAAGTTAACTGCCTTCTTTGCAGTCATTCTAGACTGATTTAGTCTGTCAAGACACTTTTTCTGTTGCATGTCTGTTTCCCGACCGGGACTATAATATCTTGATAGATTAGATGCATACACAGTAATCACACAGAATGTTTTCAGAACCTGGTGTTCTTGTAGCCATGTACAATATGTTGAAGAAGAAGGGGAATACATTACAAACACTTTCCAGACCTCCACAAAGAAGATAATGTATTTTTTGAGAATGTTCTTGTCTTCAAAACACAGTGGGCACTGGCCTTGCCTACATCTGGTACATCTGATTAGTCGGTTGACGGCAGGAAATATCCAGACCGTTCCTTATTTCTTTAGCTAACAAATTAGCTGGTTATTTGTTATGTTAATCATAAATGCACATGTGACAAACCTGTTCCAGAGTTGAGTCCCACACATCAGCACACTGCCTTCACCCTTTTTACAAAATGTTGTAAAAGTACTATTTTTGCCATATTTGAATTGTGACAGAATAGATGTTAGCCAGATAAGAGTTTAGATTTTAATTATTTTTCTATATGCAGACTTGTTTAAGTTCTGGTATCTTCAATACCACACGGCTCTTTGAACTTCTGACCTGGGTGGAGATCTGTGAGATAAATATGGTACCCCCCCAGCTCTAGGCGTTTCCTCACAGATGTGTGGTCCACCCCACAGAAAGTATTTCTGTAAAGATGTCTTACAAAAACACAGACAGATTAGCATAACTACGTGTGTAAGATACTGAACATTTAAGGCTATTCCTGACCCCCTCTCGCTTCCCTTCTGTTGTCAGATGTCCAAGCTGGTGTTACTGTAGAAGTTTGGTGGTGGGGAGTGGGTGGTATTGGAGAGGGGAGAAGTGTAAACTCACACTTTAAAAGGTAAAATTAGATTTTTTCTATGTTGGTTTACCATAAGGTACCTCTCATGCAGATTTTAGGTCCTGCAAAAAAAATACAAAAGGTACATTATCTATTCTGGACACAAACATGTATTCAGTAAATACAATACAATATAAAGGTTATTTTAGTGTGCTGTTTGGTATTATGCAAAGTACTCATCAGTTTAGTCAGACAAGAAGTAGTATGTAATTGTTCTCAACACAGACCAGAAAAATCCAGACAAGAAATTAAAAATGGTGGGGAGAGAATTTACTACGTATCAGTAAGGCAAATGGGAAGGTCTTCAGGACCCCCCTTGTGCAAAAAGAGGGACAGTGTTTTGTATCCGAGTGGTTTATAGCTTGCTATAAACCACCTATTTTAGTAGAATAACAGAAACAGCACAGAAGAATGTATGTTAACTTTATTAAAGATAATAGAACTAGACTAAATAAAACAAAAACATGTTTTCTTTCAACACATTGAAATCATCCCATCATCTTGGACCCCCACGTTGAAAACCACTGCTGTAGTACAACAGTATTTCTTGAAACAAGTCAGAGAAGTGTGGTATTGCTCTGCTAGAGCTCTGCTGTAAGCAGTCTGGGCCAATTCTCCACCCACGCTGGCGCAGCAATTTGTATCTTGTAGCATATACATTTGCTTATATGGGATTTACAGTAGCTCCTGTGTAATGTATAAATTATAGTGAATGGAGAAGATCTGTCTTTAAATGAATTGACTTAATTTGATATGAAAATGTAATGTATAGATCAGAACCATTTAACCTGTGGATGTTCAAACAAGCGCAGGTCTTTACATCGTCACTGACTGACTGAGTGTTATGTGGTCATTTTCCTTACAAGGTCTTCAAGGTCTTTGTCTTTCTCTACACCGTGTTAGGCATTGTGTACCAGATATGATTTAGCCTAATGTGCTTTGAAAGTACATCTTTGTGATTAAGCAAATCCCAGTTGTTCAAGGTCAGTAACTGAGTCATTACGCTCCCCAACTCCTTTTGAAAGTGCGGTGAGGTGGGGTGGAGTTACGTAAACACTGTGATCTGCTTCCAGACCCCATCTTCTCTCATCCAACTTCAAAGGCATGGCATTGTCCCTGACTTACACTCGGTCACCGCTCAGCCATTCGTGTCAGAGACACAATGCCTGTGAAAACAGCGTGGCTCTAATCCACTCTCTAATCTCTTGTTTGGCTGGATCTTGTTATTCAGATACTTCAGTCTCTTGGAATTAAGTAATTAAAAACACTATTTCTACCATCTTTATTTCAAATTATTTCACAAAAGTCCCCCTGGCTGGTGCATACTTAAAGGTATAGTAAGCGATTGTAAACTGTAATGCCGGGAGATGTTGTCAGTAGCAGTGTTCACAAGGATGTTTTTCTGTCTTTCCAAATAAAATCCTTCCTATTGAAGATTTAGGATCTGTTTACATGTAGCTTTACATTGGATGTAATCTAATCCGACCTGGTGTTTACACGAGCTGTCGCAATTTATCGGAATATACGGTTAACGTGCATTAAGTAGGTGTAAAGTGCCCCGCTAGCAAAAGGCTAAAACTGGCTAGCCTCTGTTGCAGGTATGTCAGGGGTAAGGGACACTATTTGTGTGTGACTGGCGATTTACAGCTCCAGATAAAGTCATTCCATTCGCTTCACTTGTAACTCCAGAGTGGCTGTGCAGAATGCTGCCTTGTCTCCAATCAATTCAGCATTCACAAAACAACAGTATAGTAGTTTTCTTTCAACTGGGTTATGGAACGGTTTATTACCCCTCTGCTTGAATGAAATTCTAATATATTTATATGGTGCATTTTCATTCAGGTTGGGCTTTTAATCTGATTCCAATCTGAATAATAGGGTCTATGGAAACACAGCTAGTGCGATATAGTGCTCACATATTCCAGTTAGAACAAAGCGAACAAACTTAAATTCACAAAATATCTCCTCGCAGTCTGCTAGCATATCGTTCTCTGTGTGAATAAATAACAGTTGCACACGTCTACACAGGCCTGGCTCCATAATAGGAACATAAACAAATTGGTGCAAAGAATTATACCTTTAAGAAGAACTACCTCTGAGGTGTCACGATCACAACTATTATCTCCTCATAATCCATGTAGCCAGTGACAAAATCAAAAGTAAAATTATTACTCACGTGCCTGTGGCATACAGTATCGTGTTATTTTAGAGCACAGGCCTCTTAGAAAGATGTTGTGAATGTGCTCACGGGGACCCCACCCATCAGAAGCTATTTACCAAATTGAGATGCTGATCCACAAGTTCTCGTTTGAATATTTGCTACTATCACTAAGATCTGCACCCACTGCGGCTCCACCCGGGCTGGTAAACCATCTTACTTTGATGTCAACCGTCATTTATGCATTCAAGAAGCACTTTTCAGGGTGTGGATTGTTATATAAAGCACGATTGGCAGTAACTGTCCTTTCACATGCAGCATTTACGTGAAGTTTGAGGTTTAAAATCAATGGCCCTGTCTTGTTTTTATGAGACACTGGAAGTTGGACGTTATGATTTATTGCTTGACTTTATTTTTATACTCAAATTCTTGACGTGCATGCATACGCGCACACCACGCACGCACTCACACACACACACACACAAGTAACCCAGAGGCTAAACCTGTCATGCAGTAGGTCTAACTGTGCATGTCCCACTTTAGTGATACATTATTTTATCATTATGCAAAGCAAAACAATTGGAAAACCATGTCGAGGAAGAGTGATACAACAGGTAACTCACCTTGTTGCATCACTATTGAGAGAATGTGCCTGCAATTACTTTCCATACAAAGTGAAAGAGTGCAATACTAGAGAATTGGACTAGAGACTAGAGACACAGTGTTTATTCTTGATTATTTGCTTGTGGCAGGCCTACAGATGTAGCCTACAGTGTATACTAGTACTCTATGCATCTAATGTAATTATTGTGTCTTTAGTCTTGAGCCTACGGGTGCCGTGTCAGAACTATTTGAGGACTTTCATACCTAGCAGGCATATTAACACTAATATTTTTTGCTGTAATCTATTGACACTGTATCTTGGACCTGAACCGTTTTTGCCGCGGCTGTTGTCACTTGTGTCACGACTACTGATGTTTGGGTGTGTGTGTGTGTGTGTGCTCAAACAGCCTAAGTTGTCTACTCCTGCTGTTATTATGCACCGTAGTGTGTTGGATCATGACCCACGCACGCAGTGTCTGAGTGTGCTGGCGTGGCCTGACGCCCTGACCTGAGTCAAAGCGCTCTCTCTCACTGCTCTGAATCCATTGCGTGCAAGCCTCCGCCCTGCCACCTGGATCGTGTCCACGGCCCCGGGCAACACGCGCTGTTATTCAAGCTTATTACTCACACCTTTGCTCCCAGGTCCCTGCACCGCACACTCCATTATACTCAGCAACACCTTTTAGTGAGACGTGCCCACGCTGGCAAGCAACGGCAACTCGCCAACATATACTGCCATTCTGCTTGCCAGTGCGGGAGAGCGATGGAGAATGTAAGTAAACAGTATCGCCGGTCGGTCCAGCCACTGGGGACATCCACAGCAATCGTTAACTTTCGACAACGCTCTTACATAACAAGGCTTTGCAGAACAAAGCTGTGTGTAGCTACAGAAAGTCTGCCCTGCAAGGGTTGAATAGCAAGCGAGGGTCCCGATATCACAAATATTGTTTGTCTGCTGAGCTCTCCAACGAAAACACGGGCTCCGTAAAGTTTATTAGAAACCCTCTATGCAAGCTGACCAAAAGCAACTGTTAAGGTTTTTGTGACGACAAGCAAAATATTTGAGAACATGATCCCTTAACTCTGGTTCACGTGAAGGCAAAACGGGCACCGCTGGCGCCTGTAAAGCACATGGCTTGAAATGTGGCCACGTTGAAATTGAACGTTACATAAGAGTTTAATTATATGATGCCAAGTGCATTGTCTTTTTGGACACATTTTGTCATTAGATTGCAATTGGTTAAAAGTAATAGCCTGCATGGCTATATTAGACCTACACTTGATGGTAGGTTCCATCCATGTTATATGGCTTTGTTAAATTAAGCAACATTTTCTCTATTACTGCTTCTTATTTTTGAAAAGTGTTTGCTAAGCACGTATTTATAATTAGTCATTTTACCAAAAGACCTGTAGTCTAAGATATATGCAATCAGCTTGAAGAGGTGTCGGTTAAGGGGGTTGTCTTTGTTTCCATGTGAAATATGGGCCTGTAATGTGATTAAGGGCATATTTAATATTGATCTGACTTGACATCTTGTATTCAACTGTATTCAAATCACATTCAAATCTAGATCATATCAAATGGCACTGAGTTAATTACACAAAAACTAGAATAAAAAATAATGAAATGGAAATCGTTTTTCAAAGCACATTTAACTTTGAGACGCACAGGCCAACATAGTCTAAGAGTTATAGTTAGTGTGTGATTGCACACCTGGCACCTGGTGTCTCTGATCGGTATATTAGGCTGTCTGCCTCGGTGGCCTTGAAGCTTATTTTTGTGGTGCATGTGGGGTATTCCTGGGACAGGTTCTGACATTGTGTTTTTTTGTCTTTTAAGAATTCTCACCTCAGACCGCTCAAGTGCCTCTCACACAAGCGGCAGAGGAGATGATGAGATAAGCTGCAGAAAGATTTAAAGCAAAGCCCCCACGTTTGTTCTGTATGAAATAGGGCATCCTGCAGTGATGCACATAACTACAACTTCAACAATATGCAGGGAGTCTGAGGTAATAATAACATGCAGACTTAAAGGTATAATCATCTTTGTAAGATAATACACTTTTTGGCAAAATCACCAAATATCACCTCGCATTTCGTTATTTTATCTTTCTCTGTGTGTGCTGAAAAAAATATCTGATGCTTCTACACATCCCTGGCTCCGTAAATAGGAACATAAACAAAGTGGTGAACACCGCTCGGCGCTCACAACAACAAAGCCGTAAAACTACGCTTTGCTTCACAATGTGTTTCAATGTGTAAGTTGGCGCTGCTAAGGGAATTTTGATTTGAGCTTGAAGTTAGCAAGCATTCTCGAGAATAACTGACCCTGCCTTTAATTCTGTTGCCTACAACATGTCAGACACATGTAATGCATGTAATACAATACAATATAAAGTAATAATTCATAAAATATGATCTAGCATCACTACTGATAATATGATCCCACCTTTATGAGAATGACGCAGTAGAATATTGCATGATCTGATTTAACCACCTGGTAAAGATTATAAATCACAGCTACTGAACATTATTCTCACGTGAGGCAGTTAATGTACCAGACCACAGTTCAATATTCATTGTCCAAATTAATTGAACTCCCGCTGTGTAATGGGCAGGAAAGCGAGTAATGGTGAACGACCAACTCCGGAGCTGAATGTAGATTTGTGGAACATACACATTTCTTTCTGGAGGTCAGATTTGCACAGGCAGGAGCCTTGTAACTTTCTGCTGTGCATGCGAGAGAATCCCTGTTGCGTTTACGAGACGCAGATGCACCGTATTTAAGAAGAAGTAGCTCATTCTCATACGCTGTGCAATAACAGCAGTTGTAAATGGCACCAGCAATCATCGGGATAACACAATGCAGGTATGTAGTAAGGAGATGCGATATCATTAAACAGGGGAGATGGGGGTGGGAACTAAAGCGGAAACATTCCAGATAAACAAGCATCCTGTGAGATCCTCGTCAGTCTAATAACAATGACCTCTCATCAACCTTAACAGCGGCTTCATATCATTAATGACTTGTCCAGTGGGGGTGAAGTGTTTTCACAAGGCCCTATAGAGTAGCTAATTAAAATCTAAATAAATATGATATAAAAAGATGTTGCTTGCAGATCACTTAAGTAAACGTTCTATTTGTTTTTTATTAAAGAGCCAATTACATGAAGTCATGTCAGGAATGTTTTATCTGTCATTTTAAAGAGCAAGTCTATTTCCTGGTTTCCACCAATAACGGTCGTGTGGGGTGAAGGTGTAGAGAATTTGGCCGGACAGGCTCATTGTAATGGTCCAGTGGAATTCTACTCTAACTGTTGCATAACCTAACTTGCATACTGTTTGGTATTGAGTCTTGCCAGACGCATGGCTTTATGAGGCCGTTGTTGCTGGGAAAAATATGGAACAGTTGAGTGGGCCAATGATACAACTAATATGTACATAGCAAAGAGACACGCCCATATGCAATAGAGTTACATTTGAGAATCAGTGTAATCTGACCCCCACTTCTGTACGATATGACCGGCGTGAGAACGCTGACAGGAAAACTCCCTATCCTTGTTTATAAGTTTATCTACAGAAATGAGAAGCTGATTTGGAACAGGTTTGCTAAACCCCTCAAGCACTACCTGTTAGGATAAGGACAGAAAATGTCCGCCTATTGTTTATCAGATAAGGGAATGATCACTCTTGTGTTGTTGCACAGATAATTGGCACTTTCAGACTGGTCGCAACAACATTGAACGGCGATAGGCCTACCGCATGGCTTATACAGATAAGACTGAAATACTAGGCCAAATGTGGAATAATCCACTTCTGAATTTTATTGCACTCCTTTCACTTAGTTTCAGGCAACGTTACATCATTTTCTACATTAGCTCATTTCTTCTTTCTTTTCATTTCGAAATGCGGCTTGTTTATGATGACATCATGGAGTCATACACGCAGGCAGGGTCTACCGTTCGCTGAGATGCCGCCATGCTCAATGTCGTGAGCAGAGAGATACGGTGACTGGCTGTTGCTTTTGACGTGGCGAATTCAGAGAATGCGAATGTAGCTTTTCTAAGAAGACTGTAAGCAAAAATAATATTTGTTCTCCATCATGTTTGCGTTACACCTGAATTTTCCAAACGTACATAGTAAGAACACTGCAAGACAGCCTGCGTTATTGACATTATTAATTTACTGTATAACTGAATAGCTACTGTATGCTTGTATGCAGAGCTAAATCAAGGATGACACAAGGACAGGATCTCTGTATCACCAGATTAGATAAGGTCCTCTCATGGTGTTGCAATTTTTTCCATTATCTTTCCACTCGGAGAAGAGTGGTGAGGCTATTTCTTGGCATCTGGACATTTGTGTACTTTCTATACTTTTTGTTGAGCAGCAGGGAAATGACGTATGCATCTTGTCAGCACATAGTAAAACACCACAGAAATACGATATAGCCTATATATTAACGCTTATACTTTAAAGAAGTAAGAAGGGCAAATGTCTTGCCAACTGACCAAATAATGTTGATGGCCATGCTGGTTATGGTTTCCGGTTACAGTACACATAATAGCACATTAGACAGAATGCTCTTTGCTGTAATCGAATGCAGAAGTTGTTACTCCAGTATTTTAAAGGACACCATCACAATGTCACGTGTACTAAAAACCCGTTCATAGAGACAGATTTGTATTAAAGCCTTCATGTCTGGGCGAACAATGTATCTTTTGTGCCGTCTTGTCAAGTCAAAGACATAATGGTTGTTGTGTCGTTAAATCGTGGTGAAAAGGTACAGGTTTGTCGGGTGAACTCTTGAAACAATGAGGGTCCAGTGAGATATACATCTGTGAGTAGAAAGCTTGGTTTAGTCATATGAAGGGTTGTTTTTCCAAGCCTTTTTTCCAACCTTTAGTCAGTACAAGGAATTGACATGCTTATGTTTTTGGTGCTCTGTTGAAGAGCCATTCAGAGTCCACAGTGCTTAGAGCACATGACATGTAATAACATTGTTTGGTGAAACAAATAGGAGCTCCCTGAGAGATGATTTTAAAGAGGGGACATTGATTTATTAGAAGAGAACAGTAGGGCGGGGGGGGGAGGGGGTATAGTTTGACTTTGCCAGGAAGCCTCTGGTTGTTAATAAGTATTTTAATACTGCAGAGAGCACGCAGAAGAAAGAAAACTGTTGAAAACTAGTTTCCACCCAATCTTTCATGTGCACAAGCCCTTAGCCTCGCACAGGGTTACGTCTCAGGCCCCAGTCCAGGAGACTCGAGCTGCAGAGACGACGGCCCTCTCCAACAGCTGCTCGATGCATTACCCCTCCCTCACCATCACCCCACTTCACTTTTCAGACGAAAACAACACTGTTGTACAGAACTGTACAGGAAGCTGTGATTAAAGAACTTCCCGTCTGCCTTCTAGCAGGATCAAGGGACTGTGGCGTGAGTTGTGGTATTAGTTCACCCCTGTGGCTCAGAGTCGAGGTTGCCTGTCTTTTTATTGGTGAAATTGGAGAAGTGGCCGCTGAATGAGTTAAAGAAAGATGTGAGTGTGAAAATGTTTTGGATTGGAACATTTTTGCACCCAATGGAAGAAATGAGACTTCTTTATAACATTAGTTTAAGTGATTAAAGGTGAATTCATCCTTAAGATACAATGTATACTTTTAATTTAAAAAGAATATTAGGCAGTTATGTACAATATACAACCAGAGTGGTAACCAAGGAGGGGCTTTTCAACCTTTTGCAGTTTTCTAAAGAAATATCTCATGGTTTATTGAAGAGATGAGTAGTAGTAAAAAGGATTATGTAACATGGCACCTAGAGATGAGGTTGAACACCAACTAGGCCCGTCCAGAGTAGTAAAACATGTTTACTATTTCCCTTTGGAACTCCTCAAAGAGCTTATATACAATATGCATGTGTTTAAATGTATAGCATAATGTAACCTCTTTAGTGGTATAGACATCTCAAAGAGCTTATATACAGTATGCATTCTTTTAAATGTATAGCATCATGTAACCTCTGTAGTGGTGTAGACATCTCAAAGAGCTTATATACAGTATGCATGTGTTTAAATGTATAGCATAATGTAACCTCTATAGTGGTGTAGACATCTCAAAGAGCTTATATACAGTATGCATTCATTTAAATGTATAGCATAATGTAACCTCTGTAGTGGTATAGACATCTCAAAGAGCTTATATACAGTATGCATGTGTTTAAATGTATAGCATAATGTAACCTCTGTAGTGGTATAGACATCTCAAAGAGCTTATATACAGTATGCATTCATTT
>JAODOY010014946.1:0-27014 GCA_025399855.1 Forbesichthys papilliferus | reverse complement strand
TGGTACGGGCATCTAGTAAGGATGCCTCCTGGGCGCCTCCCTTGGGAGGTGTTCCAGGCACGTCCAGCTGGGAGGAGTCCTCGGGGGAAGACCCAGAACCAGGTGGAAAGATTATATCTCCAAACTGGCGTGGGAACGTCTCAGGATCCCCCAGTCAGAGCTTGCTGATGTTGCTCAGGAAACGGAAGTTTGGGGTCCCTTGCTGAAGCTGCTGCCCCCGCGACCTGATTTTGGATAAGCGGCAGAAGATGGATGGATGGATGGAGGTCTAAAATGCAAGTAGCCTAATTCATTTTTTATTTATTTAGGCTGTATAAAAACAGAAACACATAACACAATAGGCCTATTCAGATTATCACATTAAGCCTACGGTTGTATATTACTAAGTGTAATTTAGTAATTTAAGATATATTGTAGGCTACACCACCAGACAGAAGATAATCAAAGGAATGTGGTCATTCGCTCTGTAATTTGCATGCCAAAACTATGCACATCTTCAGTCTAGCAATCTGATACAGGCGGAGCTCTTCACTGAAAGCAAAATGGCTTCCAGCCAGACAACATGTACTCATTCCTATGAAACACCTTTGTGAAAGAGTTGCACTTCATAAACCCAGGTCTGCTGCGGAACATCTCAAACGGTCAGATGCTGGTATAGCCTATTTATTTCTTTAAATTTACAGTAGGCTAAATTTAAAGAAATACTGGTTTTGGATATTCCCTTGGGCTATATTTCCGGGGTTGGGCAGGCAATTTTTATTTATGTAATCCATCACAGTTGTAGCTACCAGACTAAATGATTATCAGTGACATAATTTTTGGATTAAGTTTAACCAAATTTTGTCAACATAATCTGATTAAGATACTTTCCATTAGACCTATTTTATTACTTAATTCCATCTAATAAACATTGTTCTTTGAAATTACATTCAAGGCAATTTACTCAGTTGCTGCACCAAATGTGTTTGAGACAAATTGTTGCTCAAGTGATCAGATTTACGTAAGACTTTGTTTCATTGATTGAAATAATGAAAGGGTGAGATTGTGTACATTTCTTACTTAACTTTTAAATTTGAGTCGTAATCATCAAATGCTTATTAAATAGTCTACCTGTAATCTGAATAACTATACAGTTGTTTTTCTAATCATACTAGTTAGAACCTTGAGTAGCCTATTGCATTTTGCAAGTTAAACATTTCAAGAATTAAGAGATCATATGCCTTCAGTAATACAGGATTCCTTATTGAGGCAATGAGCACAATTACAATGTTCTTTGTTTGATAGTGAGTTAGAGACAATGTATATTGTTTTCATTTTATTTACATCAAATGAACCCCTTCCCACCCACCCACCCCAAAACAGCATAACATTGAATAAGTGCACATGTCAGTCCAAATCCTTTTAGATGTACTTTAGGCAACAGTAGGCCTACAATAGGAAAATCTTTAGCAAGCTGAAACAAAATATCCTCTAGCACTAATCATGGTCAATGGAACACCCAGCGGAGCAGCACTTTATTTTTGAATGCAATCTTATCAGTGTTCCCCAACCCTGGTCCTAGAGGGCCGTTGCCCTGCATGTTTTAGATGTCTCCCTGCTCAAACACACCTGACTCAAATGAATAGCTCATTATAATGACCCAGTCAGTCATTTGAATAAGGTGTGTTGGAGAAGACATCTAAAAACATGCAGGGCAGTGTCCCCATAGGACCAGGATTGGTGAACCCTGTTATAAATAAAGGCACAAAATATATTAGGATAAAGTAGATGTATTTGCAGCAGGAGATGGACACAAATAAAGGAACATTTGTAGAATATGGACTAAGCATCTGGCCTAAATATGAATGTAAAGACACTATTATGTCCAATGCCTAACATATCAATCACATGGTATACTGTAGCACATACAAGAAAGTAAATATATTGAGACTAGCTAATTCAGCACTGCATGATGCAATGCACTGTGGATAGTTTATGTACAAGTGGAAAACATGTTCTGAAAAGACTTTAAAATAATCTAACCAGTGCATTATAAAAATTGTAAAATTTTAAGTAAAAAACAAAACAAGGAATTAATTACAAACTAGGGTACATTTCTGCATGCGCCATTTCTTAAACAGTGAGTCTACTCCAAATTAAAAAAATAAAATAAAAGGCTTTCCTTCAATCTTTGGAGGACGTGTTTTTGCTCAAACATACTCCTTGGTGCTGCTAGGGGGTCTTTTGGCGACAGGGTACTTGGGTGTAGATTTTCCTTTAGGGCAGGATGACGCAAGCATACATCCTCCAATCACATCCAAGAAAGCACCAGCCCAGGCAATGAAGACAGCAGCCCCAAATTCATACCTTCAGAGCAAATCAGAATCATTAGTCAACAGCAAACTAACTTGTTTAGTGCAGATATTCATCTTTTTACAAAGGCATTTATACATTTTACTACGGCTTTGTCATCGAGTGTGGTGTTCGCCACTTTGTTTCTTCCCATTTATGAGCCAGGGTTGTGTAGAAGTTATCGGATAATTATATAATAACCTATCAAAATGCGTGGCGATAATTGGTGAATTTGACTAAATGTGTATTAACTTACATTTAGCTTGCAATAGCCAACTTTACATTTAAGTGTATAAAACAAAAAGAATGCAGTAAACATTTCTCATAAACAAACATGCGATAGTTAATGTATTCTGAATGGACTACATCAGTCCCGAATAACTTAAAATGTAAGCCTTAAAGATTTATATTTTAACACAAGTCATGGAAACAGCAGGACAAAGAATAGTGAGCAGAGTTAATGTTGTGTAAATGTGCACTTACTTGGAATTGACTGGGGTGAACGGGTTGTAGAAATCTTTGATGATATTGTTGGCATACCAAGAACATGCAACAAGGGCAGCCAGAGCTGTATAGGGCAGAGCCAACAGCACAATCATTAGACAACAAGAAGATTTCCATTCTAATTATAGTCCTATATAATATATAAAACCTATATAAATGTGTAATTTATATTTAGAGGTGTAACAACTTTGCTTCATGTTTTTAGTAAAAGCACATTTTGCAAAACAAATGAGGTGAATGAAGGGGGAAATGTAAATATTTCCAACTGGATTCCTTACATCCGATAAGGAGGATGATGCCTCCGATCATGGCGATGCGGGACTTGCGTACTTTGTCGTCCCCGCCACAGTTTGTGCACTTCATGCCCAGGCTGGCAACACCCAGGCCCGCCGCGGTCACGATTATGCCCACAATCATGAGGGCACGCGTGGCCTGTAGAGCACCTAGAGGGGACACAGGAGGCAGTCAAAGGTTAACACCAGCACACAGACACTAGGAGCTGCTTTCCCCTTGATGACTTGGCCAAAACAGAGTCACAGACTTGTTGTTCAACTGCATGCTTACAGATGTGTTCCAAGAAAACAACACAATAGTAGGCCAAGCTTTTAAATAATAAAAAAAGAAATTGACTAAATATGACTCCTATCCAAGTCACTGCCAACTCCTTTCCCAACTCGAAACAGAAACCGTCTCCAAGTGTAAGCGTAATGAAATTCCCAGAGGGGGTGGGTGGTAGAGTGTGTGTTTGTGTCTCAGCTCAGAAGGAACAGGTTTAACAAGGGTTCAGGTTTCAGGTGGGAAGACACTCCCTTTGTGTTACTCATTTCCTCCCCCTTCAGCAGGTGGTTTTTTTATTAGACAGAAACCAACGTTAAAAAAATGGCCTACTGTGTGTTGGGGCAGTCTCAAACTAACAAGCAAATGTCCCAAAAGAAAGAGGGAAAAAAAGCAATTATTTTCCCCATTGATTCCAGTATGACTGTTACGCGCTCATTTCATAGCCACTGCTTATTTAGCTTATGTTTATCAAACCTGGCTTGTGCACATGTGTACAAATGTGATAAGGCTTATTGTTTCAGGGACAAATCTTATCCAAGAGTCAAACAGTGTTTTACAGACAAACTTCACATAAATAAGCAAAAGGAAATTGCACCTAAGTCCTAGGTCCCATGTCCTTTATCAAGTTTAATGTTAAATAAACACTTACATTAGCCTTAAAGTACATTCTAAAGTGACCGAAATGGATCAGATTAATCATAATGTTCTCAAACACCACACAATAGTATCTGGGCCTGGCAGAGCATGCAGCTTCCTACAGATACTATCTGCGTACATGTATATGCACTTATATAGGCCAATAGCCAACTGTTTGTTTGTACACACCCAAATAATAGTGTCAACTGTGGCAATGTAAAGCAGTACCTTAAATCTTCCTTAATGGCTTATGGGTGTTAATTTGATTACATGTTGACAAAACAGAGCCTGAAATGTGATGTTGTGCCATCAGACACCTAAATTCAGGTCAGATAGGACAATTTCCCTATACAACTGAAGTGCAACCACGTAAAAGGAAGAACATTATTTTCCTTAGTAGAGGCAAAGCCATTTCCTTATCAACACCACATGAAGCCCTTTCATGGGCAATAAACCTGCTGTCTTGGACACAAGTTAATGTTGTGGTAGATAATCTAGAACAGTACTACTGTTCTGGCCAAGCCTTTAAATCAAGAGAACATTTGAAGCATATAAAATGACAGTTAATAAGTAACAGCGGTGAAAGGAATATCGCGAGTGGGTAGGCGAACTGGGGAAGGCCAATTGGGGAAGGCTAAGTTCCTGCTCAGTAAAAGCCTACAGTAGTTGAAAAGTTGAAAATTCCAGAAATAAATAATTCATAGGTATATTTTTCTTTAGGATTGCAATAGCCTACATATTTCGATTAAAGTTATGAAGCAGAAGTTTTACTTCACATTTGTTTGGTTACGTTATATTTGAGTCTGTAGCCTACTCTCAGTTACCAATTGGCTAGTAGTCTTTACTTACTGTCCAGCTGCAGGATGGAATCATACACTTTACACTGGATCTGGCCTGTGCTCTGGAATGCACAGGACATCCACAGTCCCTGGTACATGGCCACCGCCGTTATAATGTTGTCCCCGACATAAGCAGACATCTTCCACTGCGGTAAAATCGTGCCGACGATTAATCCAATTAAACCTAGTAGCGACAGGGCAAAGCCAAGAATCTGCAGACCCGAGTTGGCCATTTTCACGATCAGTCGTCAAAAGATTCGTACAAAGTTAACAAAAGATCCACCTGCTGAAAGACTCGACCCGCCTTAATTTGACACCAAACGAAGAAATAAGACAGGTAAATTTGCGTTGGGCCAAAGTCAAAATGAGTTATTCCCGATGTCTAATTTATTAAAAAGACTACTTCTATTCTGTTTAAAAAATAAACCTGGTGAAAATGAAAATGGCTTGCTTTATAAATCCTCACAGCACTAACTGGAACACCTGTTCCTCAGCCGCACCTTGACAAGGAGGGACTAGCGAGGACGCGCATTTTAAGGCGTTTCTGTTCCATGGAGGCGGGGATGCGCATGGTTTCGAGTGTGCTTCATCCTCTCTAGCAGATGAGTTTCATGATGTCAGCTTTTCCGCAAGGTAGGTCAGAACACACATGACGAAAGCAATCAATAACATCTGCAAAATTTTACCACACACACAAACAAACACAATATATACAATTGTAGCCTAGCAATGGAGTATTAATATGTTAGATTTTTGGTATTAAACCATCAGACATTTAGAAAAAATAGCCAGAACGAACCTATTGATTCAACATTGGGCACCGTGTACAGATTATTTATTTGGATAATTATTAAAAGTATTACTAGTGTACAGTAAGTAGGCCTACGTCTTCTCATCAGATAATTAGCAGACCATTTGCCTAACTAAATAAATAAAATAAGATACATTAAGGTTAATGTGCTCAGGGATGTGCAGTATATGATATATATATTTGAAATAAGTATTTATTGAAATACAAAATAGTATTTTGTAATTAAGTATTTGATAGGGCAGTTTAAAAATAATATAAAATACTTTCTTTGAGACTATTATCAGACTATAATAAGACTATAATCTCAGGGCTAATTGATTTTAGATCAATAGTCAAGTGAATGTGGAAACACCAATTACATTTCAGCCTGCGGCAATTGGCAGACTGAGGAGATATTTGCTGACAAAATATATGACCAAATGTATATTATCTTACAATTGCTTAAAATATACTTGGTTGCATACTGTAGGCCTATGTCAGATCTGTTAAGAAAAAAAAGTATGCTGTGTGCTGTCAAAAATTGTCCACTTAAAAGTCAGCAGGACAAAAAGGAAAACAGAACAAAAAAAAATAATATTATTCTGTCACTTCCTTTTTGTTTGCTTGGCTGATTGGCTGGGAAACTTTTCTCTTTCTTTATTGAGATTACACACTTTTGTCAAATTCAGTAAATATTTACTCATGGTTAACTAGCTGCCCATTCCATGTGCATACTAAAATAATCCAGTGTTTCTACAGCCCTGGCTATAAATTGTAACAACCTCCACACAATATGTTTCTTATGTATAGGGGGCTGCTTTTAGTATTTTATAGTATATTTTGAAACATTGTGTTGCTGCTGTATTTTGTAATTTATTTTGACACACTTATAATTGGGTATTTAAAAAATATATACATTTGATGTATTTTTGCCCATCCCTGAATGTGCTAAAACATGTGTTTCACATTATTCATTGGCACATTGTCTATCCATTATTTTATTTCCCCCAGGCTAAGCCTGCATATCCACTGACCATAGAACACAGATAGATCAAGTGGCTGTGGCACTTGTATCTAACCTTAAAGTGCTGGAATTTATAGTTGGAAAGTAGGGATACTATATAATGTACGTGACATTAGTGACGTGTTTATATTTTTAAATGGATATTGTTGTAAATTAACTTTCTTATGGCAGAAAGGTATCCATTAATTAAGGTGTCACATTCTAAGTCTTCTCCTTATTATAACTGTGCATTTGAAATATTTTTATTGGAGCCTTTTAGCTGATCTGATTGAGTGAATCAGCGATGTGCAAAATTGAGGGGGGCATATACAATATAATCCTGGAGCAAGGTCTTAGTTTTCATGTGTAATTTAAGTTTTGGTTTATACTGTAGTTTTGTTTAATTTTCCTTGTTTAATATGTTATGTTGTAGTTTTTGTTGGGCATCTGTTTGTCTGTTTCCAGTGTTATGATCTACCACTAGTCTTTTACTGAACCACAAGCCCGTATCCCATATAAAGGTTCTAGTCTTAATACCCTTATTGGCTTGCCCATTCAGTGTTCTTTGTTGTTAAAGCTTATACAACATTTTAAACATATATATAGCAGCAAACAACATGTATATGTAAAATATAAAAAAAATATAGTGGTGTATTTCTAATATTATATAATAAAATATAATATAATATTACTATAATTATTCATTATAATTATTTTATCCTCACAGAGAATTACATCACAGACACGCCCTCAGTGTGTAATCAGAGCTCCTTGGTCACATGCATGTTAGTGTGTGTAGTCAACAATGCATTTGTTCTGGTCTGAGATGCAGGTGTCTACTGCAACACCTAGTGGCAGACATAATCATATCAATGCTCAAATGTCATATATTTAAACCAATCAATCAATCAATGATATGTTTGTACAGTGCACCTAACCTAACATGCCAGAGGAATTGTTGTCACAAGTCCATCTGGGGAGCCGTACATTGAAACTGTTTGTGAATGGCTGTACTTTCAAAAAATACTTCACAGTTGATTGGATGAATCATCTGGTTGTTTTCGCTGTCGGCACCATGGTCGGCACACCTAAACCACACTCGAATAGCTATAAACACGACGCTGATTGGAAAGTTCAGTTGCTACTCAGACACATTCAAAATCATTCCGAGGCTTTCCAGACTGATTCTCACGGTAAAATTAAACTGAAGCTCGCGAGATCAAGATGGTCTCGCGAGGCTACAGTGCACCTGCCTTTGGTCCTAATTCTTAAAGGGCTTGCTTTATAGAGGATATTATTTGAATTACTTGGTTATTGCCTTGTCATTCAAACAGTAAAGGCCCTTTGCAGGCCTTTCAATGACAAAGGCTTTTCCAGGGTGCCCATTCAGTAATCTGGAACTGGTATTTTAATACACCCTGCCCATGCAATGGACAAGGGCCATAAGGTGTGTAGGAGCATTGTAGTAAAACCCTGATTCAGCTCTATGATTTGCTTTGCTTTACACTATCAGACTGGGAACTGTCAGATGGTTCCTGAACAACCAGCCAGCTTCCAGGTGAGTGTCAAAAGAAAACAACTAACCTATTGCATGTTTACACAAAGTGCAATGGAAATACACTGTAGATGAAGAAATACATTTCAAATAATAATTTAGAAAAAATATTTTTACAAATGACCCCTTGCCACATTTGATCAATCTGACTGTCAAATGTATTTGTATAAAAGGTTGTTTACCTGAATTGTTGCTAAATATTAAGAATACTTTAACATTTGTGACTCTACAAAACTGTAATAAAACATGCACAATGTTTGAATAATGCAAGATCGGTGCAGCACAATGTAAATCATGAGAATATTATCAAAGCGCAGAAAATGTTCAGAAAATTTACAAAAATGTACCAAAGCATCTGTGCATGTGTGTGTGCATGTGTATGTGTGTGTGTGTGTTCCTGTTACGTACACTATTACGTACACTTTATCCCCTTCTTCCAGAGAGTTGAAGGTATACACCTTTACCTTTAAATCCTGCCCCCTATAAAATTTGTCAGGTGGATTGGTCAGAGTTTCTGTCACTGCCAATATGAAACCATTGCAGAATTATTCAAATATACAGGGGAAGCGGCTCATACAAGTGCACAGCTTGGGTAAATTAACAAACTAACAAAGACAATGCATTTCTTTTGATGGGAGAAGCAATAAGAATACATAAGATTTGAAGTTTGCTATACATGCATTCTGTATACCTATATATGCGATTTTTAATTGTGAAACAAAATAAATATGTATTTGTATAAAAGGTAAAACATGACGAGTAGAGTTTTCTACCCCTAAAATATAGAGATGTTTATAAAATGGGAGTGTTGTGTCTTATCTATTAAGACCCATCTATTATTTAGTTTACAGCTCAAAACACACATTTTAATGTTACTTTAATGCTAATGCATGGGTAAATCTCATCGATGAAGGCATTATCATCTGAGCACCCAACTGGAACACCTGTGACAGTTGAATTTGTAATTGTACAGTCTGGGTATTTTTTGTATAAAATATTATTTTCAAAGTATATATTTGAGGCCACAACGGAATTTCTGCAGCAAATTTTTTGAGGTAAATAGACTTTGTTTCAGGGCATGCGTGGTAGATTTAGCTGCTTATGTCAGCCTCCACAGAAAAATGCAGTTGGTGACACAGCCACTTAAGAGACTATAAGTGTTCCATTTTTGCTTCTATTGAAATCATTGTAATGCTCCTCTTTCTGTAGCATTGTCCCTTGACAGAGTAGGCTATAGCTGAGTAGAGACAGTACATTGTCAGTGAGTAAATTGTAACATCTGACTGGCAAACAACATTTACAACTGCTTCTAGTGGGAGGGGATTCATTTCCAGTTGGACAGGTTGTTTGAACAGGCACTTTATCACATAACTTCCAACTGCCTATTCAATTTGGTAATCTATGACACGCCTTTATGAGTACAATAATGCACATGCTCACATAAGGACGTATTTCAACACATGATACAGTTGTGAGATACATCATGCACGTGATTGCATAATATGCTATATGAATTTTTGGCCTACATGTTGTTTACACAGAAACATGCATGCACGCTTAACAGATACTCAAATCATTATATGAGTCATAGGAGACAGTGTGGCCGGGTTTATACATATTTTGTCTGTCACTCATTTTCACCTTTGTGACCTGAAAAATGACTAATCTTTCACATGGTTTATCATTTGTATGGATAAGGGTTTCCTCTGATTTCATATTGTACAGCAAGGGAAATCATGTCCACTTAATGTGTCCTCTTCTAAATTTAGACATGAAAGCTGGCAGACTTACATATTAGATTTGTCTTGCCAAGGAACTTCAACTTTGGCCCCATTACACTTTGGTTAGGAAACACATAATATATAGTTATCTCTCTCTCTCTCTCATCCTGCACACACATATTTTGGTTGGTCTCCTTGTCTGTTAACATCACAGTAATCACAACAAAAATAATTTCTGCATTTTATTATGAAGTTTTTAGTGTGCGGAAGATCACACTAACATGATTAAATACAGTAAAATGCTATACCCCAGTACCATAGCTGAGTGCTGTCATCTAGTGGTGATAATAATGTAGTGACACCATATCCAAGTTACTCAACATTATTTTCTTGGTTTCAACTACAGCCATTGCCTCTAAAATGTCAGAATAATTTTATAATGATCTGTCTGATTTACTATGTGTTGTTGTTATAATTTATACTTAACGTGTCAGGAACATGGGCCTAATTATCATTACAGTGTAACAAATTATATTGAAATGTTTAATGTCTGGTTTCAAAGCATGTTGAATTAAAAATGTTTGATGTGTTTTGAAATTATGTATTGAATTACTTTAATGTTAGTTTTATATTGTGTTTTATTGATGTCTATTTATATTATTTGTTAAATGCATTGTTGTGTACAGCACTTTGGTCAGTATTGGCTGTTTTTAAATGTGCTTAATAAATAAACAAACTGACTTGACTTAACTCCATCCATTCATCATCTTGATGCAGTCGCAACAGGGTCAATAGATCAGGCAAGCTACCCCTGTCTGCAGCAACATCCACCATCTCCTCCCGGGGAATCCCCAGGCCTCCCAGACCCGCTAGGAGATATAATCCCTCCAGCGTGTCCTGGGTCTGCTAAACGGTCTCTTCCCAGTTGAACATGCCTGGTACACCTCCAGTGGGAGGCGACCAGGGGGCATCCTTACCAGGTGCTCGCATTACTGCCGTCTCTGCACCCAACCATCTGTCGATGTCACTCGTAAATAGGCCTACGACCCTGAGATACATACTTCCTGTGATACTTACTCCTCCTTACATACTCCTCCACCTGGGGCAAATTTTCCCCATTTATCTGGAGGGGCAACCCATAGCCTCAAACTTGGAGGTGCTGATTCACATTTCAGTTGCTTCACAATCACACACAAACCATTCCAGAGCCTGCTGGAGGTCCCAGTGTGAAGAAGTACACAAAGGACAACATCATCTGCAAAAAACAGAGATGACACCCTTTCATCCCTAATATTGTATTGTGACTCTTTATTGCTTAAATGCTTAAGCATCAACAATAGCAGTTTGAGTTAGTCTCAGACTCTTCTGATCATTAGCACTCCGCCACTAAGTAACGTGCCTGATAGTCTACATAGGCCTATAGGCTACTTACACAACCTAAGCACAGGCCTGCTGTGTTTTGTGCTCGATCTTTATGAGATTCATGTTATTAGCCATGATCTTTGATGATTGAATCATATAATGGCAATGAGTTTGCCCTGTTAACATAATCAATCCATCCATCCATCTTCATCCGCTTATCCGAAGTCGGTTCGCGGCGGCAGCAGCTCACACAGGGGACACCAACTTCTCTTTCCTGAGCCACATTAGCAAGCTCTAGGAAATCCCGAGGCGTTCCCAGGCTAGTGTTGAGATATAATCTCTCCACCTAGTCCTGGGTCTTCCCCAAGGCCTCCTCCAAGTTGGATGTGCCTGGAACACCTCGCTAAAGAGGCATCCAGGGAGCATCCTTACCAGATGCCCATACCAACTGGCTCCGTTCGACTCAAAGGAGCAGTGGCTCTACTCCGAGTCCCTCATGGATGGCGGCGCAGAAGTCAGCTACCCTCCTGAGAAAACCCACTTCGGCCGTTTGTACCCGGGATCTAGTTATTTCAATCATGACACACACTTTATGACCATAGGTGAGGGTAGATTCTCCTGCCAATCTCCCGCTCTAATCTCCCCTCACTCGCGACCCAGAGGTACTTGAACTCCTTCACTTGGGGTAAAGCCTCATTCCCTACCCGGAGTAGGCACTCCATCGGAACCATGGCCTCAGATTTTGCGGTGCTAATCCTCATGATGATGCCATTCAGGACCACAAAATCTGCAAAAAGCAGTGATGAAATCTTCAGGTCACTAAACTGCAACCCCTCCCCACCACAACTACGCCTCGATATCCTGTTCATGAATATCACAGGATTGGTGATAAAGCGCAGCCTTGGTGGAGACTAACCCCCACCTGAAACGAGTCTGACTTACTGCCTAGAATCCATACACAGCTCACACTTTGGACATACAGGGATTGGATTGCCCTTGAAAGGGACAACCTCACCTCATACTCCGGCAGCACCTCCCACAGTATCTTCAGAGAGATCCGGTCATATGCCTTGTCCAGATCCACAAAAGACATGTAGACCGGAAGGGCATAGCCCCAGGCATATAACCAATATAACTCTAAATATAATTATGTGAAGGTAAAATTACGTTTTATTAATCTTAAATGCATAGCTAAAAGTTAAATAGCCTACATAAAGTGAAGCCCACATCACATAAGAGCAAACATTGTGAGAGAGATTTGAGTGTGTTGCAGAGAGAAGAGGATGCGCACAGCATTGTTACAACTTACGGATAATTTTTTTAGATACACTAAAATGACAAATATTCACAATAAACACGTTAAGTAACAGATTAGAAACATGCAGCGCAAGCAGCCGGCGCTTTGCTCGTGCGCAGCGCAAACCCATCGTTTAGCAGCGCACAATAATGGGTTCCAGAGCGCAGCAGTGCATTATCGCATTGCGACAATGACACATGTCAGACACGGTCAATTGCCCATGCTCACCTCTGCCTCTGTGTTGGGTTGCCAGGAAAAAAGTTAAAATCACGGCATGTAGTTTGCCGTATGCCGGTTGGTATTTTTTTCCGGCCACAACAGATATCGTCCTGCACTCGTCCACTAACATGATATCTGGTTTTCCGTCTGCCATCTGCCATGTTCCATGTGAATGCAGCATTAGTTTGAGTAGGCTAATAGATGGGAAGGCAATAGTCTCGTTGCCATAAACCCTGCAAACCAGTCTTGATTTTTTTTGGACAATCCACCCATGTGGAAAAACGTTGTACCGTGCTTTGGTTTTTAATTCTAAAATCTTTAGCTGATAAGCTGATAATATAGGTATTAACAAGTACATAGTGGTCCGTCATATTCTTTGATATTGCATAATGGATGCTCCTGAGGACAGACATGTTATTAAAAATCATTCAAAAAGTTGCCATAGAGTCTGAGGCTGTTGGAGTCCCATCTTCTGATAGGTGCTTGTGCATATACTAAGGTGGGCCATAGTCTGTATGTTATGTAAATCAATTGAGATGGGTGTTCAAATAATGTATATAATGTATTTAATGTATTTACATTTATAAAATCTGACCAATGGTTTAAAGATAGTTTTTCTCATGGGAAATGTGGGTCCAAGAAATGTGTTGATATTTCATATAGGTCACACAATGTTGTGTCTGGTCATTTTGTCCAGACATGTGATTGTCCTCAAAGTAACCAAAAGTTAAGTCCCAATTCAGTCACAAAATAGCAACAGCAAAAACAACATCTTTTGTGAAGGAGAGTCCAGTCTGACGGTTTGTTTTAAAACTGACACAGTGGGTAGAGTGGGGTGACAGGTGATCCAAAAAGTTGCTGGTTTGATCCTGCCTAACTCCACACCAAGTGTAGTAGAGGTGTCTTTGAGCAAGACATCTAACCCTAATTGCGCCCGGTGGTTGGTTGCACCTTACATTGCAGCCATTTCCATTGGCATAGGAATGTGTGTGTGATTGGGTGAATGTGAGGCAATCAGGTACAGCGCTTTGAGTTTAAGAAGGTTAGAAAAGCATTACATAAATGCAGTCCATTTACCATTTGGAAGAGACTGAGTGATTGAGAATTGTATTCATTCATAAAATAAAGAGTGTTGAGTTCTGAACTGGTGGAAGAAATGGCTTAAGTCAGAACAAGGAAGATATTAAGTTCTCATTTGAGTAATCTTGTTGGCAAAGAGCGTGAGATGTTAATGTTTGAACTGCCAAATGAGAAGGATATCCTGAGGTATGGCATTTACTGAGTGAGCAAAGTGAAGATGACACGAGACTACCCAGTGAACCAGCTGGTGAGGGACATCTACCCTGGTCTTATATGCTAGTGGAGGAAAGCTAATTATATTTTTAAGCCACCTATTATCAATGAAAAGTTGACTGTCATGTCCAAGCTCAAGATGGTCTAGAATCAGGCAGTGCATTTATATCTTGGGAAGGGAAAACTTGATGCCAAGGGGAGATTCTGTTCAAGTTAGACAATTCATATTCTTTTTTAACATGCAAGTGATTACCAGCTGTGAGAGGGAAGGTTGTGAGGGCTGTGGTTTTCAAGCCCAAATGTACTGTTTTTGCAGCAGAGAAAATGATTCCTGTGAAATATCTTGTTTATCAAGGGAGAGAAGGTTGGATGTACATTATCCCACCAAATGGTGGGGCCTGATCTGACATAGCATAATATGGTGAGTGGGGGATGAAATCAACTCTGTGTTCCAGCTACCTTCTTCCTGAAGGTATGGACTTTTTTTACATTCTTCCAGCCCTATAGGCTGTCAGGAGAGATAGTGTCACGTCCTTCGGTCCGCCTCCCCTGTGTTCCCTCTTTTGTGTTCCCTTCCTTGTGTTTCCTGTTTCCCTTGTGTTCCATTCTGTGTTTTCCCTGTGTTCCAGTCCGTGTTTCTCCTGTGTTCAGAGTCTTGCCCTTGTTGAGTGTTATTGATTTCACCTGCCACTCGTTGTCTGTCTTGTCAACTTGTATTTAAGCCCTAGTGTGTTCTGTAGTGTTTGTTGGATTGTTGTTTGCTGTCAGCCCTGCATTTGTGGTCCTACCTGTGAGTAATAAACCCTGTTACGTGAGTACCTGCGTGTCTGAATTTGGATCCACCCTGCCTGCTCCGTGTGACAGATAGTGATAAATTTTTGTTTTTAGATGGTATATTCCTTCAAGGAGTATGGCAGATGAACACCTCAGCATAATCACCATTTTGTACCGTGGGAATGAATCAATCCATCACCCATTATAGCATGGCTATCATGAAGAGATTGTTCTGTAGAACTGTCTCATGAGCGATTAATTGGGTCTATCAATGTGATCATAATCTTAGTTTGGAATGCTACAGTAGAGAAGTACAAAGTTTATCACACTAAAATTAGTTTGGGAAGGTTTGAGCCCAAATGGTCAATTATATATTATCCCAAGACATCGTAATCAGACCTCTAGATCTCTGAATGTGTTGAATATTCTGTTTCAATAATCTATTTCTAGTTTAAGCAAAATGTTGTGGGGTGTTTTGTATACTATGAAATTGGGCAAAGGGGTGTCTATAACTAACAATTCACATATCAAGGCGCGTATCCATGCTGTAGACATGTGTTGCATTATTTCAGATAGCTTTTGTGTAGCGAAACCTAGCTGATGCTTCATGTGCTTATGAATTTAAACAAGCATCAAATAAAGCTGATAAATGTCCTTTTCAAGAACAGGAAACTCATTGTATCATCACGTGTCTTCCTGTATCTCACTTTATTGAGTTTTATTGGCAATAGATCCCCATTTGTAAACTTCACAAAGGTCAGCTGGGGCTGCGGTGTAACTGTTCATGGTTATAAGTGTCTGAAATAAAGCTTACATAACTGCAGCTAATGGAAAATTACATTTGAATTAGGTTTGGATTGAAAAAGCCCTTTCACATTGAAGACTTAATGAGATCCAGCAGAGTAAAAAACACCAAGACACAAAGCTTAAAATCATACAAATATATCTGTCATTTAATTAAGTAATGCTCCATTATAAGACATATCCCTTGAGTAAATGTTATGAATGGTTGTAGAAATATACACAGGTCTGCCGAGACACATGTAGGGGGGTGAACAGAGGGCTCTGGTGACTACACATTGACGAGGAGTCATCTTCTGCAAGCTAGCCGACCTTGATGCACACGCATGCTTTGTAAAACAAATTCTGATGTGGATCAAATCTATTGCTAGTAAGGTAAACAGACCACTGATTGTTTGTGTAGCCTGTAGATTATCTTGCTCTCTGCTAGCCTGTACCAGAACCTTCCGTTGGAGTGCAGGCTGGTAGCTTATGTACAGTATATCGCTGGTCTTTGTTCTTGCATTGTTAAATGATGTCACGTGCAACTTGAGTCTGACATGGGTCTAAAGTCACTGGTGGTGTTTTTATACTGGGGGGTTATGGACACAGCCCTTATGTGATGCGCAAACTATGTTTTGTATGGCTTATTTTCTTCATAATGTCCATTATTAAGACAGGAAGTCTGGGCTGAGATAGGTATGAGGAGTTCACGTGTTGGACTGGTGGTGAGAAATCTCCTGGAAGAATTGTGTGACTAAAAGCTTTAGAAATCGCCCTCACCAGGAATTACTGAGCTAAAGCTCACACTCCGCACACATTTTCTCATTAATTATCAAAGAAAAGCTTTTGTCATTACAAGACACAAGTCACACAGTAAAGATTATTGAACTTGTGGAAATACTGTAAGGAAACATGAGGTGGCAACATTCCATACCTGCATTCCTTTCATATCCCTCTGATATGGCTTAAATCTGAAAAACACCTTCAGTGCTGACAAGGAATTTATAACAGTATTTTTCTTAACTATTGCTTCATGTTATTCTTAAAACACTTTAGTGTCTCATGTTAATTATCTTTTTTTGTCATATGAATTTGTTTGTATATGTATGGAATACTGTCACAATTTAATCAAACAAATCTATAGGATAGTAGAACACCACTGTGGAGTATTGCTTGAAAATCCTATATTTTAACACCGAGTGCATTATAACCACATTTGAAGATACCTTACATAGCCTCATGTTCTTATCAAGAGGTTACACACATGAATTTATTTGAAAACCCTATCTTAAAACTGCATTGGATAGCTCCCTGACCAACAAAAATAAACTTCAAATGTGATCACAAACTGATGACTGGAAATGCAACAGCGTTCTGTTTTGAATTCAGAATATTATTTTTTCAATATCACAGAAACTGGTGACCAGATGAGAAATAACAAAACAATAAATGGGTTGTTTCAAGCCAGGGGGAAATTCAGAATGTTGAACTAAACAGTTATCTGTTCCACCTCTGCATGGACTGGTTATATCTAACTTTATACAGTTGCTTAACTAAAGTAGAAAGCATTTGGTTTAGTACATGAGCTCCTTTAGCTGGCTGGCTGACTTTGTTCTTTTGAATATTAGTCCGCAGGGACAGAATATATTTTTGGATATCTTGTGGCACCTCCATGAAAACATGTCAATGCAGGGTAATTGTGGCCACTACATGTGGATAAAAATGCATTCTTTAAGATTTATTCTTTCATTAGTGAAACTGAGTCTTCATAACAAATGCCTCAATGAATGACCACCATCTGTGATACATTGGGAATATTTTTGCATTTTACAGATACAATTGAACAAATAAAAAAAAATCTATTTTGTAGCTCCAAACATTTGAGGGTTCAGCTGCAGTTATATTGCACTCACTTCATGTCAGTGTTACCTATTTTTGGTTATGTTGTACAGTACATTAAAAGCTTAAAACCCTCCAATTATAGCCTTAAGCATCAACCATAAGCCAGGTACAGCTAAAATACTTCTTATTGCCTGTTACTTCATCTAGTTGAGTGGTAAATGTGTCCAGTTTATGACAATATTTTTGTTTTGAAATCCCAATCCGGTTAATACACGGTGTCTTGAAGTCTGCTTAGCTGGCTCACTGATACTCTTTGAAGACATTCATTCTAAGATATGGCAGCTGTGAGGCTCCTTATAGCAGCGTGCAGAAGTGAGTTTATTGTTGATAGGGGTTGTGCACAGCTTACAGGTGAGAATCCAACAACACTCCCTGTGAGTTCATTATCAGCAAATACAGAATTTTGTCTTCTGCTGCACCTCGGGGAAATTGCTCTCTGCTTTGACTTTTATCTAATCTATTGATCATTTCTATCTCACGCCGTCCCTCTCTAACACACCCTCCCTTTGTCTGGTGTTTACTATACACACTTGCACAGAGACACACAAGGACATGTTTGTGTTTACACTCGCACGCACGCACACACACAAAAGCGAGCGCACAAGCGAGAACTCTGGGACACTTCCAAGGTTAACAGCTGTCCTGATGTTTACCATATGGCTCTGACACTATCATATTCACTCTAATCAAGAAAACACGTCATTCTTCTTGTTCTACAAACTATAATATGGAACCTCTGGCTTCAACTAGCATTGGCATTTCTATCATACTCAACTGGCTGTTGAGGCCTGCATACTATACATTCTGTAACGGAACCCTTGTATGATTACACAAACCGTCAATCAAGTCATTCACCTCACTTTTCTGTACATTACATCCCTCCAGCATCTAGCTATAGAGTGTGTTCACTTCAGGCATGTATTTTTACTTTTAATGTCAAAACATTGTGCTGCTTTTAACAGCCTTCTCTTACATTCTAGAACAGACACTTCTAGACATCCACTTTATACCTTCTTCAACAAATGGCTGAACTTTCTCAGTTTCCCTTTGTCTACATTCGTTTTCAATAGCTAGTCGACTTACTGAGACGTTCAACATAATAAAAATCAGAACTCTATAGAGGTTCATTCAAAAGTCACCTGGATTAATGTTACGGTTTGAGGTACATAACATTTCAGTTTGTACCTTCTGATAAAACATTAACTACCACGTTATTGTCTGAATGTGTGAATGTATTTCAAGTCCATGTTAGAACATGGTGCATTGCATAGCTGGCAATACAGTTAAAGCACATCCTCAGAATTTTAATGGGATGTACCAAATCCCTATAAGGAGATGAGAACATTTTAGAAAATACAAAACAATTTTAAAGTTATAAAAACAGGACAGGGACAAAATATTATATTTTGAATAATTTGAAAATCAGTTGGCATTCCCTCTAAAATGTAATGTAAATTAAAGACATTCTTTTCTTTCACTGAAAATCAAATCCGTGTTTTGCCTTAACCCCTGCCATCTTTCAGCAAAAATACACTTGCTAATCCATTTCTATTTCTAAATGGTTGCCTACTTGCTGTGACCTTTTAAACATTCTACTCATGAAATCAGAGTTACTTTAACCCTTTCACACACAAAAGCCTCCTTTTTACATTCCAAGTCGCTTCTAAGTGACGTACCAAAATCATTCCATCATGCCATGACACTACATTCCCCTGCCCTGACATACTAGTCTGGACAGGGGGTTTCTTAAAGCGTTCCCTGTGACCGTGATGGAGCCGTCGCCATGACGACAACAAGCTTTAAGGCTACGCAAGGTGAAAGGTGTTTGGGGGGTCTATCCAGCTTATTGCATGCCTCATGTGGGTAGGGAGAGGAGATGAGTAACCTGTGTTGTTGCACCCTTCACAGACACATACTCAATAACAGCAGTCCACGCACAGCCCAAATACTCTGGCTTCTTTGGAGGTGGTGTCTCCACCAGATATCTTCAGCATAGTAAACATGTGCTCCAAATCACATCCTGCCCTGCCTTTGATCAGGTGAGCTTTAAGGTCTCCACACACACCCTCTGGATCTCCTGTGTGCTGGCTCCCTTTATCTCTGACCTGGATTGGATTAGTGCTCTTTGATACTTTTATTCACCTCTTGGTCTTGGGAAAGGGAGACATTTTTCTTGTTCGTGTTGACAGGAGGATATGTTTCAGAATTCCTCACATTTACTTTTTTTTTTCTTTTTTGGGAGCCTCACACAATGCCATATTATTTACTTTGATTAGTTTGTGATTATGCTCAAGAAGGAATGATTGTGGGGTGATTTTTGTTTGAAAGCGCGAATGTCCATTTCGTTCACCGTCCGTGTTCTGCATTAATGTCAGTGTAGTTGTATGGATCACCAGCATCTTAACAAGTGTTAGTCATTGTCAATATTGTTTTCATAATCATATGCAGGCCACGGTCCTAGGAAGTCATAATTGATTTGGAATTAGCGGTCATTAGTGGATCACAATCACTAGTGAACTATTCTTTTAAAGGCACACTCCTCGATTCTGTGATAGTGAGAGCTGCAGAGGGGAGCCATTCACCAGCCACTAAGCACCCCCATGTATGTAGGCCATGCATTCAAACCAAAACAACATTGTTGAAATGCTGGTTTCAACCACAAAGGTAATTCAATTCACTGAGTGTACCTTTAAACATCACTTTCTTTCTGTCTCGTCTCTGTAGGTCTTCTAGTTTAAGCGGACTGTGCCTTCCCTGGTAATGAGCTGTTCAACATATTGTTTAGAGCGTGCAGGGCCAAACTGTCACTGGTGTAATGGCCATTAGATTAGCAGAGGGCCTATGGAGCAGGGACTATGATGGCGATAACAACCCTTATTGTTCTTGTAGACGGTAAGGTACAACGGAAGAATACTGTAAAATACTCCAGTGGCTGGCAAACAATTTGATCTGGAAAAACCCGAGCCAGCCCAAAATAATAAATACCCTGTGGTTACTGCTATTTCTAAAGGGGGACTCACCCGTCTTATTTTAAGAACCTCTGGAATGAACAATGTCTTGACACAAAATAGTGAGCTACAGGCTGTATGAAGTCACCTGCACCATTAAAGAGGTACTGCCTGGTAGTTTTGGTGGTGTTGAGTGGGCAGGAGACAGGGGGCAGAGTGACAGCAGAAGGAAGGGCAGGGGTCAAGGCTGTAGTTCTGTTTCCATGGTGAATTCTCTCTGGTGACAAATGAAGGGAGCGATCCCTTCCCTGGCCTGGTGACTGCTGACAATAGTGCACTTGGGAGAAACAGTGGCCTGCAAGGAGACATTTTTCCCCAGCCAGCCCCAGTGCAAAATGGCTGAGGGACTGGGGGTCCCGGTGTCAGTTGCACCCTTACCCCACCCTCTGTCTCCTTCGTTATGAGGCCTCCGCCTTGGGGGTGTCCTTACACCCATTCTTCACCGACAGAGAGTCCAACTGCTTGTCTGGCTTGGGAAGAGGAGTCTGATTGCTGGCTAGTTCATGTAGCGATGGCTCCTTGTACATGGCCACTGTGAAGCAAATTAGAAACAGCTGGTCATTAGGTAACGCGATTACCACAGTGGAAATAAACCCCTTGACTATTTAGCATGTAATACTGTTAACTGACACTTGCAGGTTAAGATGCAGCAGTGTCAAGGCTAACTATTGTATTGTGCAGACATGACCATGCTGGATATGTTCACACAGGGACAACCCACAGGAAAACATCCTACATTCGGAACTGCACATGCTCAGAGCAGAGAGAGTGGTGTCATGTGACGTCAGCATTCACTGTGTAAAACTTAATTTAATCCATTCAATGAGTTAGTGAGGATGGAGATCCAGAGAGAGAGACTACATCTACAGCATGTGAGCGGAGCGGAGTGGGAGCGAATGAGAAGTGGAGCGATCCCAATTTGACTGGAGCGAGGAGCGTAATTTCAGCGGGCAAGAAAGCTACCGCCCAATATATTGCTCTTTTGCTCAAGTACCGCTCAGATCTTGACGAGTAGCCGGTCACAGTAGCCGTTTGCTTACGTGTGATCATAGCGTATGGTAGTTTTAATACGAGTAATTATACCCCTTACCTGTGGTTGGCGCTGTCTACCTAGGGAAGGTTAGATAGTTAACCTGTAGTGAAGTGCAATGACGCAGGAAAGAATAACATATTGTGTTTGTAAGTCTCTGTGTTCTTATTAAAATAACGCATGACAATACACACGGTATTACATTATGGAGTTCACCTGTTTGAGTGTAGACTATAGGCTATATTTTGATTAAAAGGCAAGCTAGATCTACATGCTATTTGAAATGATACGGCCTATTCTCATCCATTCATGCTGTTAAACTAGCCTACATTGTTTTCATTCTAATAAATATTGAACAGCCTACTCAACATACATGACAGGCCTACATCATAACAAAATTGTAAGGGATTGCTTGAATTATGACTAAACAGAGTGATGTAAAAGACTTGCAGAGGAGGAGCAGAGCGTAGACTTTGCTCCGAGAGCAATGAGCGTGATTTCTAACTGCTCAGCTCTGCTCACATACTCTGATCCACACGAATGCTTCTACAAAACGGGTGTTTTTAGAATTAGTTTTTTTGTTTTTATCCTTACACCAGCACGTTTAAAAAACGTATGTCGACAAGGAAAGGCAAACATACTAGGTAAACCTGTCAAGAGCATGCCAAGCCAGCAGCTGGCAATATAATCCTAACCTTTAAAGATTTAAAGTGTTTTGGCCAACCAGAAGCCTGACTACTGGTTCTTAAATGTTGTCAGTGACCTTCATAGTGCATTCTGAACCTCTGCTCGTGAATATAGTTTGTTAGTAACTGTATGTAATCTCTAATCTGTATGTATGTAAAAGTCTCGTTATCAAGGTTAAAACCAACAGTTTTGCATACGTTCGCCATTGCTCCAACATTGCACATGAAAACCAAAGAGTTTTGAAATATAGCAAGACTGAGCATAATAATGTATTTCAATGGAAGCAAAAATGCAATGCTTCTGGCCTGATAAAAGTCCCCCCCTTTCAAAAATTGAATGTGGAAGTGCCGTCTGTTGGGACATTCTCTCTGATGGAAACAGTTAACAGTGCACATCAAACAAAAGACTGGCGCACAAGCTGACGCTACAATTTAAAAACTCAGTTTTACCTGTCTACACGTGAACATCAGACTTTAAAAAATATCTTCACCCAGGCAGGAGTTTTGCTAAAACTTTGGTTTTAGTGATTGGATGCACTGTTTACATGTGGATGAAAGGCAAAATCACGTAGAAAACGTTTTGTTTATAAAAAATTAGGAATAGTAGATTGGAATAGTAAGTTTAATATTGCATGTCTACCTTTGGATTGGAGTGGCAGTACATGTCAAGATGCTTGGTTACAGTCTAGAAGTGATGTCACACCTGCATCCAAATCTGGCTTGTTTTGAACCATGATTTGTTTCAGTAACATGTTAGACTGATTAAAAAATGTGACCAGCACTTACAGACCCACAGACAACGCAACTGGAAAAAGTAATAGAATAGCACAGACCCTCAATAACTTTAGGCAGGAAATGTGCAGCGCCTTTGGTCTTCTTCACACGGTTGCCCTTCATGACTTGTCCGTCGCGGTTGATACCGATATACCAGGAGCGTCCCGACTGGGTCTGGCGGTACAGCATGGAGGAGTACGTCACAAAGTAGTTCTCAAACACGCTCTCCTTGAATTTGCACTCCGGAGTGAAGTGCTCCTACGGAGAGACCAGAAGGACACAGACGGTCATGATATAATAAACAAGACAGTGGGAGGGGGGGGAGAATGACAAAAATAACAATTTTGTGAAATGAATGTATATTTTCCTGTCCACGTTTGTTTGTTAGGCACACAGACAGAACAGAAAGAACATTAAATGACCTTGGGGGAAATGAAAGGAGAGGTTGAATTCTCTGAAAGCACAAACATCTTCTGAGTAAGCTCAGTTCCCTAATGAAGAATACACAACATGACAAATAACTGAGGTCACAAGTAAATGCAGCCTACAGTATGGTGTTCATTGGCCAGCAGAGGCAGCTCAGAGAGAAGACAGGTCCCTTATGGGTTCTCCCAGGGGGAGGGGTAGAGATGAATGTGAGCTTTAAGTTAGCTCTGCTGGGGAGGAGTAGTGAGGAGTGGCAGTCATATGGGCTATTTCATAGCAAAATTATATTAATATTATTGTAATGCTCCAACCACAAGGGCAATTCCAGACACAAATTGAGTGCCTTGCCCCCCACCCATACTAGTGAACTACTACTGAATCCCGCATTTGATAGATTCCTGATAGTAACTAGCAGTGACAGATATACATCTCTCTAGTCAATATCTGGGTCCTTTCCTGCCAGAGAGCACAGCCAATCTGCAGACTGGTTTGGTGCCACACCTAAAATGGCTGACTGAATGATTTGTCTGTGAGTCAGAGAGATGGACAGCTTGGCAGGATGGAGCGATAATAAAGAGCCCAACGTAGAAGGAGACCGCCCGGGACATCTCCGATGTCAGATCATCACCCTTCATTTTGATGCACAGGCAACGTGTGTCCACTACCTGTCTACACCTTGCCTGTATGCAAGCTTAGCCCCCCAACCCCCTTTCATATAATACTGTCCCCTTACCTTTAAGTGAACGACGTCTGCCGGTGCCTCATCACAGAGCTATTTCAAGCACCTCTCACAGGTTTGATATCTTCTGCTGTGCTAACACAAAGAGGCTGGGATCGATAGATGATCCTGGTCATTCATTATTAAACAGGCCCGAGAGCAGCAAGCCAGGCGGGGGAGAGGCGCTACGAAGGCCAGAAAGTAAGGCTGGAAAACGAGGCTCTCCTCCCATGCGCCCTAAGAATCTCCCCCATGATGCTCCCTTCTCCGTGCCCTCATAATTATGTGCTAGAATCAAACCTTCGTAATCTGCCTAATAACAACACACAGCTTTTATTTCTTAAAGGTACACTTCCTGATCCCTGTTATAGCCACAAAACCTCAAGCAAACTCCCTGGCTTTATGTTTGAAACCAATGTGTCTGTAGGGGCATGGGTACTGCAGTGTGAAGACAACTTTCACACTCAACTCAAATATTGAACTAATTGTTTCAAAGGGAATTCCAGAAACTTGATGAATGTGCCACAAGTCCCAATGCTTTTATATGATCTTCTAGGCAAAGGAACAAGATCAAATAGGACAATGATCCAGCCATAATTCACCACAATGCCACTAGCACTTCCAATGCAAAAAGCTCCTGGAACACTGTTAGTGTATCCCACTGACCTTCATATCTCAGCAGAACACAGAGGAACCATGCGGGCAGGCAATAACCTTCCAGCCCACCCCCTCAGAATAATCAGTGGAATCTAGCATTATTAGTGGCCTAAAATAAACATTTTCATTTTGTTACAAGACACTTACACACGGAAACAGTTATAATGGTATGAGGAAATTTGTCATGAGTCTTGCATCCATGTTGAGAATGCCAATGGTGAGAAGGCCCTTTTCATCACCTGTGTCCAATTGCATCTGCTCTCCCTGGCTGGAAGTGAACACGCTCTAATCAGGTGACAACTTAGAGTAACAACATTGTGTGGGAAATCATAAGATACAGTATATGACTACATGGTTGATCATACAGCATATTTAAAGCCTAATTCACTCCCGTTTATCATGCTAAAATGCTTTCATGCTTTCACACCTGCACTGTATGTCTCTGCAGATGGAAAAACATACATTTCTCCCATTGGATGTGAGGTGGGAATGCTTGTTCAAAGCTCTGCCTGGGATGCATGAATGCTTGCAGTTCCCTTGTTTACACAGCAGGGGTCAGAGTGTCACACAGGCTGCCTGTGTCTATTCAGTGACCCACCTGCTCTATGGAAAGCTGTTAAATCTGCCTAGCTGCAGTAATCCCCACTATATATCCACAGTGCTGCAGCAGCCCACTTGAATAACTTTGAAAGTAGAGTTTCCTAGTAAACACACACACCCACACACCCCCCCGGCATTTGCCACCACCTATCTGCTACACAGCACCTACTCCATAAGTTAAATGTATCCTTGTGTACTAGCAGCATGTTGTTGATGATGCAAGTCATGGTGCAGACGAATTATGACGTGACCACACTGAATTGCAATAGTTAGCAAAGGCGATTTAGAGGGGCTCCAGACATTGTATGTGGCTCCAGAATGCACACTAATGTGCATGGGCTCACGTTGGAGGCGTTGTGATTGACATGTGGAGGGCTGCCTGTCAATGATGGGGGGGAAGGAGGGGGGGTGGGGGTCTCTGTGACAGCAGGGTCCAGCTCCATGAGCCTCTTCACCTGCTGCTGAGCCGAAGGTTCAGCAGCAGGTTTGGTTTGAACATTGGTAAGGACGTAATGAGGGTCATACGTTTGATATTAAAACAGGCAGCACCTTTGTTTGTGAACAACATTTCAAAATGACTATGCATTCAAGCACCCTGCTGGCAAATAAAACTGCAGGTTCTATTAAGATAATTTTGTCACATCAGTTAGCAAAAATGTACGTTTGGGTTACAGTATGCCACTGGCGAAACCACCGGGATGGCAAGGGGTGGAAACTGCCACCCTAAAAAAATGTCTTGCCACCCCAAACTGCGTGACCTGCCTCCCCAGATGTCGAAGTATTTTCTGTAATATACAGTATATTTTATATTATTGAATTGTCTAAGGTATTTTATTTTTTACTTTTCAGTTTCAATCTGATAAATCGAATAGATATCCTATGCTAGATTAGTTTGTTTAACGCGTTATCTACAGTCTCAATGTTTATGGCGATTTAGATGTCTGCGTCGAGGCTATACCATATAGTGTCAGCCTCGATATAAAACACATGAGGGTGTATGAAAATTCTAAGGAAATTCTTTTTTTTTTGTGTGGAAACGCTAGCCCTCGATGTTTTGGGTTTTATGTTTTTCATACCAGTAAGCAATGCCTATGCAGAGTGAACTTTCAGACATATGGAGAATGTGTGGTCTTTTAAAATAAACAGACAGTAAATGGGCATGATTGAGCTTTAGGTCAAATTTGGTGTTGTCATATTAGCCTGGTATGGTGCAAATCTAATGTAGCCTTATCACCCTATTTAGCCAAAACAGAGTAGGCCCTAAGCAAAGCCAGAATATAGATGCAATTATGGAGGGCACATATTTATTTTAACTATATAAAAAAAGAAATATGTAGAGTACACACAATACAGAATACACATTTATAGTCTACTATGGTATAGTAGTCCCTATTGGTTTTTGGTTGCGGTGCTGCAAAACTGTCTGTCGGTCTGTCAGGAGTTCAGGTTTTTTGTGAAACAGGTGGAAACGATAATTGCTAGCCTATGGATAATGTCATTGTTAATTTAATCTGTGGATAAAGACAAGTTGTTAAGGTTCATTGTAAA
>JAODOY010014872.1:0-27044 GCA_025399855.1 Forbesichthys papilliferus | reverse complement strand
TTGGTTGTACAGTATATTAACTTGGTTGGTTATACAGTATAATAACTTGGTTGGTTGTACAGTATATTAACTTGGTTGGTTATACAGTATATTAACTTGGTTGGTTGTACAGTATATTAACTTGGTTGGTTATACAGTATATTAACTTGGTTGGTTGTACAGTATATTAACTTGGTTGGTTATACAGTATAATAACTTGGTTGGTTGTACAGTATATTAACTTGGTTGGTTATACAGTATATTAACTTGGTTGGTTATACAGTATATATTGGAGTGGCAGGATAGGTAAGAGATCAAGACATGATGTCACATCAACTAAAAACGGACTGGCTTGTTTTACACAAGGATTCCTTAAGAGGAGAGGACTTTTGGCTAAATTACATGTTAGATTTCAAAATGTGTCAACCCATTCAAGTCCCTTCAGTCAACACAAATGACCACATAAATGGAAATACACGAATCGGCAGGCATGCTACTCTGTAAAATGTGACATTTTAAAGTGGGTATAAAAAATGTAGTAAGCAATTCTAACCCAGTACACATTTGTGTACTAGCTGTTCTTTCTGTGGAGAAAAAAAAAGTCAGGTGTTACATACCCATGGCTCTGTAAATGCAAAACCAAGGAAGCTGTGTGTTCTACTGAACACTATCCCAGCCCATGTGCTTTCAATATAGGGGGCGGAGCTTCTAAGGGAGCAATAAAAGGAGAGTTTGTTTCAAATATCAACAAACCTTCTTCAACATTGCTTACTCTACCTTTATTGAGATATATCTTTTTTTGTAACTTGGCCACTCATCAAACCTCACTTTATTTTATAGCTATGGAAAATAGACGTTCAATAATCTGATTCGGTGGCAGATTACAGAATGTTTTTTTGGCCCTTAATGCATACTACCCGTCTAACAATTTCCCATTTACTGGACAGCATCCTCTAATTCACACATCTGAGGATCTTCTCCAGAGAAAAAGTGTTTTTTCCACAAACCAATGATTTCACCGGGAACTGTGACTGTGAAGCCTTAAGGGATTGTATCTATTGATTTTCTCTCTCTCTCTCTCTCTCTCTCTCTCTCTCTCTCTCTCTCTCTCTCTCTCTCTCTCTCTTACACACACATATACAGCATACACACACTGACACACATGTACACTAGCTGTAGGGTGTTAAAGTGTTGTCTACTAGAGTGTAAATGTTTCTTGTAAACACATGTCTTCTATAAATCTGTTCCCACCAATTATCTCTGCTGTCATGATTTAGGAGGTTTGCAGGCTCTCTGAGGTGAAATTCATGATTGACTGTCTGTGCATGTGTCATGTATCTGTGTCTGTGCTCGTGTTTGTGGTGCCTATTATTTATTCACGAGACATTAATATATGTATTGACTGATTCCACTGTCACCACCATAGTTAGTGAGATATTAATATGTTTACTCATGTTTCATAAGAGCTCCAGTTGGTATGTTTTACCTCATGATTAGGCAACGTAACATAAGTAGTCCTATTATTCCATTTGACAAATTGTGGGTAGAATGCCAGTTCCCAATTAAAATAATAGGGCACAAGGATCAGCTTTTGAGAAAGATGACTTCTGAGGACAGTGGTGGTACATACCTCATCCTGTCTGTACCCTAGTACCATAAAGTGGCTAATGGCGGCATATTGTATTACCTGAATTTTATTTCTATGCTATTCCTTTCTCTAGGTGGGGTCTACTGGGAGAAATTAATTTTGGGATACTAGTCAAGGTTTGTGTGTGTGCGTGTGAGTATTGCAAGTATTCATCAGATTTATTGCATTGTATTAAGTGGTCTCCCCAAACACCCAGTGTTCTTTAATGATATAATAGAACTCAAAACTCATTACTGTAATAAATAAAAGTCTGTCAAGGATATGCTCTATATTAATATTTATATTTAATATGTGAAACCCAAGCTTATATTGTAAGTGCTGTTTCTGTGGGTTACTTACAGTATTTGGACTGACATATAGTACTACATTTGGCATGCAAGCTCACTGATTTGTACAAATCAAAATGTCTCCAACATTTTCATGTTAATTACCCTGTTTCTAATCAGCACCACCTCCTGAAGGAGGAAAACATTAGAATAAATTGATTCCGCCCTGCATGTATGATGCCTTTCCCTCTATCCTGTGTTCCTACCGTAAATTAACTGTTCCCCCCCTCTGCTTACAGTAGCTTTTCTAACTTTAAAGTTGGAATCAGCTGCTGTCATTAGATTCATCTTGACATTATAACAGCATGAATTTGAAACAGATGTAATGTCAAATAAACAAGATATGTCTCTTTCACCCAAACTGCTGAAACACAACATATTACATGAAGACATACAGGTAGATTCATCTTGACATTATAACAGCATGAATTTGAAACAGATGTAATGTCAAATAAACAAGATATGTCTTTCTTACACTCAAAGTGCTGAAACACAACATATTACATGAAGACAATGTGGCCTAGCCATCAAGAACTGTGTTGCCTCTTTATTTGTTCTCCAGGTTATTACAAATAATTCCAACACGACCGTCCTTAAACATTCTTCAAGTCCTTGTCCAGAATTTGGATAATATATTCATGTGAGAAGGTGTATGGATCGAAACCGTCTCAAAATGGCTCGTTAGCTTAGTTTACATGTAACTCAAAATATACATTTTTCATATTAATTATTGTTTCAATAATTCATAACTGCGGGGCACCACCAACCTGTTTTAATCCATATCTGGATCAAATACTGATTAGCCACAGCTTGGAACGGCTTAAAATGTAAATATGAATAATATTTGATTAGTTTTTAATATTAAATTCAGTCTCAACAGAAGGGTTAATTCTACATCGCCCAGGGACTCTGTACCCTGTATAAAATCGCAGAGACACAAGGGTTTACAATAAAAAAAATGTGACTTAATTAAAAAAAGAATTAGAAAAGGTGAGATTATCCCGGGTGAGACCCAGGCGAGGATTTTGAGGCATTCTCTGGCCTGGGAGAGAGGTGGGTCCCTAAACTTGAAAATGGTGTGTTTAGAGGTTTACTTTAATGACTAATTCAGTTTGGTCATATTAACAGGCATTTCTATCCAAACTTAACAAAAACAAATATCCAGGATCAGTCCAGACCACAGGGCAGAACGTGCATACAGGCAAGACTCGAGACACGCTTGACAATGAACAGAGCTATTCTTTAAACATGTAAACAGGTAAACAAACCGGTTACATTCTAGAACAATCCAACAGAGAGCGAGGGAAAACAGGAGTCCTATATAGACTTATCCATGAGTGATGAGGAGCACCTGGTGAGAAGGAGGAGCGAGGCATGGCTCTCAGCTGTCAGGGGGAGTGGCCAAGTGGGGTGCGTGAGAGCACACACCAGTAACAGGGCAGATAGGGTGGAGCCCTGACAGTATTATGTAAAAATGTATTTAAAGATTGTGTATAATGGTGAAGTGCACTGTGTCCATGCACAGAGCAAACGTGTTTCTTTGTTTGCTGTACCAGGTAAACGTGATGTCATAGTGTATGTGAGGGTTTAATAAGGAATGTAACATCAGTGGCATCTTATTTAGATGTATCTATCTGACATTTCTTGCAACATAACACAGAGAATCAGAGATGTAGAGAAAGTTACAGTAACCTGACATGGCCATTAAATGTGTGTGTGTGTGTGTGTGTGTGTGTGTGTGTGTGTGTGTGTGTGGTCCGGACAGTGATTGTGTTTGTATTTTTTTTGTTGATCAGTAACACATGATCACCAGATGATCGCTCAAGAGACAAACCAGCCAATATACTGTATGTGGTGTATGCTGGCCTAAAGTGTCTACAAGATTGTGTATGAAAGCGGAAGTTAGTTGATATCCATCTTGTTTGAACATTCTGCTAATTTAGAAGATATCATACCATTTTAAACTGCACCTTCCTGTGTTTGCATCTTTGTGCATGTGTGCAGGCGCAAATACATTATGTGTGTATGTGTGTGTGTCTGTGTGTGCGCACGTGTGTGCACGTGTGTGTTTTATGGTGCATATATTCTGTGGATTGTCTCTAATGTCTTTATGGATGTTTGCAAAGGCCAAAAGCACAAAGCTAAGTGTGTGTGTTAAAGGTATGGTCTCAGTATCAGATCTATTTTATCTAACACCAGCTAATATTTTAGCCAAGAAGGTATTGGCTGTGCAGAACACACCAATCAGACCCTTGCATTATGTTGCATCCATCATAGCAGCCACATTAAAACCATGGTTACTTATGGTTACTGTGGCAGAAGTAGAAGGTACATGTAAGCTATGCAAGGAGACAAGGGACACAGACATTTGACACACCATCGATCACTGTATACTTTAAAATATATTACAACAGCTAGTGGGCATGGCATGGTCTGCTTTGGCCTTATTTAACTGATAGGAGTGTTTCAGTTTCTGTAGGTACTTTCAGGTCAGAAACAGCACCTTTGACATGTGGTGTTCAACAGGGCTCTGTATTGGGCCCTATGTGGTTATGTTTATACATGCTACCACTTGGTCAGCTTGTTATCTCTTTTATTTTTAATGCTGATTATATTCATCTGTACTGCTGTTTTAAACTGGATGAGTGTAACAAATTGTCAATTTTTAAGGAATGTTTGGGTGCTGTCAAAAATTGTCTGGCTGCTAATTTCCTTCAGTTAATTGCCAATAGGACTAAAGCACTTATACCGTGCCTACTCCAGAATGTTTGTTTCTCAACATCAAACTTCATTTGGGACCATTATGTTCAACCGTATGATAAAAATGTAGGTGCAATCTTCCATGAATCTCTTTCCTTTAAAAACATGTTTGTAAGATCATGAGCATATGCTTTTTCCATCTAAGACATATTTCCAAATTACAAAAAAGTTGTCACCAAGAACGAAACTATAATTATTTATGCTTATATTTCCTCTTGTTTAGATTATCTTAATGCTCTTTTTATCTGTTTAAATCAATCCTCTCTTAACCGCCTTCATACTGTCCAGAATTCAGCAGCTCGACTCTTAACTAAAACAATCAAGAGATCACACCACATCATTCCAATTTTGTATACTTTGCACTGGCTTCCAATTCAATGTAATATTCAATTCAAAATGTTGCTTCCTACTTACAAAGCCCTGCTTGAGGAAACAACACGATATATCAATGACATTCTTCATCCGTACACAACTCAAAGAGATCTTAGGTCAGCAGACAAACTGTACACACTACACCGTGCTTTCTAAGCAGTTGCACCCCAACTTTGTAATGCCAGTCCTTTTTGGTTACGATCCCAAGTGTCTACTATTTATTAAACACTTGTATTAAAAAATGTGATACAGACAGGCTTTTGGTTGCGGTTTGGTTGTTTCATCTATTTATTAGATTTTATTGCTGTTTTCTGACTTTTGTTTTATTCACTTCTCCTATGTTGTTGCTTTATCTTCACTGCTGCTTTTTGTGTATTTTTTTATGTAAAGCACTTTGTGATTTTACATCTGTGAAAAGTGCTATATAACTTAATATACTTTCATTTGCCCATGCCCATTTAGATGTATAAGACAGATGTGTCATATACATCTGTCATAAGCTGATCAGCTGATTTGATCAGAAAATACCTGATTGTTGACTATTACATGTCTCTGATTGCCACACAAACACATCATATACACTGTATATATAAAAGACAAAACACACTCATGGGAAAAATGCCAAAATCTGTTAAATTGTATAATACTGACAAGAACTGCTGCAAAACCTGCCATCTGGAGACTGACCATTACCGCTGCTCATTTATTTTCTCTCATTTTGAAGAATAGGGCTAGAGCCAGAATTGGAATATGCTTGCATGATGAGACTTGACATAATGATTAGCAATAACTGTTCTCATCTTTAATCTGAAGTGGCATTCTAATAAGAAACTTGGCCTGTATCTTTAATCTAATATTCAGTTGAGGCCCTCTACCAACCACTTCTCTATGACAATTACAGTACATTGGGAAGGGTGATGTTACCAGATGTTGCATATCCGTCATAGACCTGATATCCTTGACTTGTCAATACTTTTATGAATTGTATTTAACCTTCAAATGATCAAATCCTATAATGTTTTTCTCCTACTGACAAACACTGTCCATGTAGCCAACAACACATGTACAGTACCTGTAAGTTTTTACCTTTAAGTCATCCTCCACTGATCAAAATAGTAACTGATTTGTGCAGTTGTTGTGGTCAGCATATATTAATTTAACATTTATATTTTGTTAAATGTTACCTTTTATACAATATCAATTTATAAATAAATAATAAATAAATAAATACATAGTATTGTCGATATTTAAATCTCTGCCTCAGAGCCTGTGTTGGTCTGCATGATACTAGTCTAGAATCTCCATGATACTAGTAGGCTACAGTATATCCTTTTCAGGCTCTCTGTCTGACTAGCTGTCGCAGTAGCTCAAATATGGGGCCTCTGATTGCCTGCCAAATCCATGCTTTTCTGTATAAACACAAACTGCTGAAACTGGTGAGTCCACTGCCATTGAGGATTTGTGTGGATTTTATGCGGTGCCATTCATCTCAAAGGAACACAGGACTGAAGCAATAAAAAACTTTTTGTCTAACTGCTTATTTGTTATGAAATCTAAAAGTTAGCATTACTGTTAATGGAGGTCACCCTTCTAATAGCTCCTCAGGCCATTGGTTACTGCTGAGCATTTAAAGTAGGTGGTCAGAGCTGGAGGTGAAGTTACACTTTAAATATATGTCATGTACAACCTACTGAAAAAACACATTATTAACATTTAAATATTAGTGGGAAATGAGGGAGCCATTGTCAACATTGCTCATTCATTATTGCCAAACAATGCCAACACATACTGTACATGGTTATGATGAAATCCACACATTTATTATAGTACTTGTGTATAGACTGTTTTTTGTTCCATGTAGGCATAACTGTTTTCTTCCCATGGCTAACTAAGTTAGGTCTTGATGAAATTAATTTGTAATTTTATTACAAATTACAAATTAATTTGTAATTGTATTTTGGGGAAAATAATATCCTATTAATTTGTTCACAGTTGTAATGCTCGACGGAAGTGGTGTTGACCCAAACGCATGACAAAAAAGTGTCACTTGGCGATCATGTTTAATACAAAATCCGGGCAGGAACACAGTGAAAGAGCACTTACGTTGACCAACACCGATACAGGACTGGGGAAACAGAAGGGCTTAAATACATAGACAAGACAGAAGACGACCTATTGGACGATGACAATGAAGGGTATGTAAAGCACAAGACAGACAGACAGACAGACCATTACAACAGTGGACAGACAAATGTGGACACTTAACATTGCTTTTTCCCTTTGATCATTAATGAAAAGTTCAGCGGAAGTGTGTTAAAGGACAAATGACCTCTGCCCCTACTGTTGCTCAGCATTCGTACAGGAAGTCATAATGATAAAGATGACAGTGGGCTTGTGTGCAGTGGGTGCACCTCTGTGAACAAATAAATTAGCAGCTGGGATTGTGAATGGACACCCTCATACAAACCACTCAAATAGGTAGATACATAGGCACAGGTACTCTAGCTAAATAAATACACTATGACTTAATAGTGGTGTTTGCATCATGTTAATATTAATGGATATTTAAAAATATATATTATAATACATATACTATATCAGGATTAGTATTGTGGTTTTGTCCAGAAACACTATTTTTACATAATTGATTATTGTAGATTGGTGAAAATATAAAGTTTTGGCAAAATATTATAACAGATAACCAACAGAAGAATCTATAATCATGTTTCTTTTGCTGTTTGTTTCAACAAGCATCTCCCTTTAGATTTCAGTGAAAAGTATGATACCCAAATGGCCAATTGTTGGAAAGTGCCTTATATTTAATGCACAATATTTAAGAAATAGTTTTTCTGTATGTGTGTGTGTGTGTGTGTGTTCACGCGTACAGTACATGCATGCATACGTGCACAAGGCTGCAAGGTATATTTGCCACACACATTACACATTACAATATTTAGAATACTGCTTGTTAATCTATAATTTAATTATCCAGAAAACTTTATTATCTCTCTTAAGATACAATTTTACTTTAAAAAAGACATTAAAAGTTTAATTTTATGCTTTTATAAAAGTTTAGGAATAATTAGATTAAAGAGCAATGAAGTTAGTGGAATTTCTGTAAAATGCAATGCATCTGTCATCAGTGAGTTAAATGCTCTGTATGAATATCAGCTTTGTGGATAGCCCGTCTCTTTATATCAGTGTGTATGTATATATTTTTTTTAGCTCTCATTCTCTCTCAAGTCCTACATACCTTATTATGGATGCTTCCAATTGTTTCTTTAAATAAATGTCTCCTCCGAGAGTAAACTGAGACCACTTCCATTTATGGGCTAGACTAGAAACCAGAAAGCTACTGAAAAACAAGACTTGAGCTAGATAAAAGAATGAGTGTTGTTTATTATTATTATGCCTGAGGAGCAGTATGAGAAAACCCTTTTCAGGCACAAACCCCCGTCTAGGGTCAGAACAAAATATTGTGAATATCATATATGATAGCTACTAATACAAGACTGATTAAATTCATTTCTTGTAAACAATAGTACCAGGACAGACATGATTTAATCGGGCAACATGACCAGCTGTATCTGATTAAGACTTAAATCTCAGTAGTAAAGTATAAAGCAATAAAGACTATTAGCGCTCTACAGAAAATTATGGCCTCAGACACAAATGCACTAGAATGCTAAGGGTTTCTTATATTTAAAACACTAAAGAGTGTAAAATCTATCTCCTGTATTTCCATGTAGAATATTTGCCTGTACTGGGCAGAATGAGTTTTTCCTTCATTATACCCTTCGGCATTCAGAGAAACTACATTTAGAAAAGGTGCCCTAATTATGTTCTGCCACAAATCTGAGGCATAGTGGGAAACTCATGTATGCACCCTTGCTGTGTGTTATTCATAGTGCTTTTGCTCACCTACGTGTTGTCAAAATTGCATTAAAGACTTCATATATGGATTATGTGTGTCCATCAACTGGAGGTAATTGTATTTTGTTCCTGCCTTCATTTCTTTGTTTCCCTGCCAAACATACAGTAGATTCCCATGAGGGTTAATAAAGGCTTGGACAAATTCTCTGTTAACTACTGAATTGCCAATTCACTTCAAATCCCCCTCTAGATCTTCTAGTTCTTTATCTTCCGTTTGTCCCACCGACACTGTATCTGTTCAAGAAGCCTGTAAACAGCTAATTGGACCCAGAGTATTTGGAATGCAGTATTGACAATTTCACTAGACAGACAGACAGACAGACAGACAGACAGATAGAAAGACAAAGTCAAGCAGCAAACACTTTTTTCTAGTGCAGTGTTTGTGTGTGTGTGTGTGTGGGCGTGGGCATGTGGGTGTGTGTGTGTGTCTCTAAAAAAACAGCCATGTGTATTTCAGTTAAAGGGCACTGCACTTAAGAGCTGTATGTTTGAGTATGTTAGAGTGTCAGCGTCATGTACTAAACAAAGGACAAATGACTCATGAGAAGGACTGGTCCAATTAAACCACCTCTTTATCTCTACTCTCTGCCACATGACCCAACACTCTCTTTTATCTATCTACCCAATCACATAGTTGCGATTTACTCTTTTTCTGTTTTTGTTTGCCATTGTACGTGAGCATGCACATTTGCGTGTGTGTGTGTATATGATAATCTATTATTGCGAGGACATAATACTGTATTATGCCCTTAACTAAATAATACAAAAATAACGATTAGTGGAATAGGGTGTATTGTTGGCTCCAATGCTGTGATAGAAAAAGGTTACGGTTTGTTAAAGGGAATAAAACAGGATGTGGGATACGTCATATGTATGAAGCTGATGTCACTACAGGATCAAACTCAGTCGGCTGTGACAGAAATATGCAAATCTGTATTCTTCAGCGAGCTTGACGCAGTCAATTTGTGTCCAGAGTGTTATGGTGTCTCTGTCCTCTTGTCAGCTAAAACAAACAAATTGCCCTCTAATCCTTCAGCGGCATAACAAATTGTTAGGTTTGACTGTTACTGCGTTAAAAACACCAGTCCAGTACTGCAGAGAACACAGAAGAATATGCGTACTGGGTCCTGGTGAATGTTTTAGAACAATTAAGATAAGGCACACTTTCTATCTATGCAATAGAATAGTCTTTATCTTTTAACATCATACAGTAGTACGTTTATCCAAAGTGACTTAACATGACAAGGGTATTAAGGGGCAGGCAGGTGTAAGGCTCATACTATACTGCACGGTATAATCTGTAAACTGGGGCTCATACCCGGGACCACTACACCACCCCATTCAGATACAAATCACATGCCAGGTGTGAACGGGCATCAACATACTGTATGATTGACCGTCACTAAGGAAACATCTACCTGATGATCCAGACACTCCTGTGTCAATTAGGTCCAGACTGTACCCCAAACAATCACATCTGCACTGTGGGAAGGCATACAGCTCGAGGAATATTTGTTCTCTAATCCTACCATCCTCTATCAAGTTACACAGAGAACAGAGTGACAATGGGCTGTTGATCTGGTGATTCATATGGAATGGCTGTCTGCATAAAGATGAGTGATCATTGAACCCACGCTACAGTATAATAGTACTAGACAGATGCACTTGCGAGGTCAAACAACTACTCTGAGGTGGGTGTGTGGGTGTGTTTATGTATGTGTGTACACTTTCAGAACACTGTACAGTAGATAGATGTTGCAGACAACAAGCTTTTGTCCACCAGTAAATACGAGGCGAAGATAGCATGTCAGGGGAAACAAATAGGCTAGTGCACATTAATAATGCATACATGAGTCGTCTGTGTACCATTCTCTTGTTGCTATGCTAGGCTACTGGTATACAAAGCAGTGATGACATAATGAGGATGGCGTACTTTGCGGAGGCTGAGGTCATCCCACTCATGGGCAGCGCAACCCATGTGTATATCTGTGAGACCTAAGGCATGTGTTGGGAAATACGCAAACTGATGTTCCAGTTAAAAAATGTAAGCAATAAGAAAATAAATTACAATTCAGAAGGGATATTTTACATTATACATTAGTAAATGATTATATTATATTAATACACAATAACATACTTTACAATAACTTTTTTTTAAACCCTGAGCAATGTTTTACACCAAAAACAAAATTGTATTTACCTAAAAATAATATTTAGTTATAGTTCCCAAATGCAAAATAACCTAAACCAACGTTATTTTTTATTTTCTGTTCTTCCCTAATAAAGTTGCCTAGTCCTTTTAACAATAATAGCGGCAGTTATTAGGCATAGTCTGGTTCAGTGTGAACCTCCTTATGAGACTCAGGACAACTACGACATTGCTGGACAAGGTCTGCAGCAATAACGCTAGCTGGATCTGTTCATTGGTAAAAATGACTTGTCTTCTTCTGTTGTGTATCTCTCTATTACCTCGCAGCCGCTCTACCTCTTGACTGCTGACTCTCTGTCGCTTCTTTATTGATGCTATACTGCCTGGAGAAACACACACACACACACACTATTCACTACAGACACACACACGCACCATTTTCAGAGACAGGGCATACTCCCTAAAGCTTGCCAGATACCATGCAAGTTAATCACTCGCTGACAAGATTGATTGTTTTTTTCTTCTTGTTGCTCTCTGTTGTACCATAATGGCAGACCTGAGATCTGGTATTTCATTACAAACCAAGACCCAGAGAGAAGCCTAACACATTTGCTAAATGACAAAGCACACTGTCTCTCCTTTGTTCCTTCTTTAAAGGTGCACTTTGTGCCAGGTACTGTCATTGTGGTTTATATCGGCGTCATACAAACACTGCTATTTTGGTTTAAAAATCAGAGAGGGCGTCCCTCCCTGACCCCAGATACTGCATGGCGGGAACGCCTCTCTCCTTCTAGAGCTCTTCTATAACCTTTACGCCTCCTCTCCAGACACTTTTGTGCATTTATGTCGTGTTTTAAACATAAACAGCGACCTGGAGTTGGCGCTGCTCTAAAGTGTGTAACCTTTCATCTCAACTGACAATAAATTGTACTGTATCTTAACATTACTTGCGTGTATGGCCAAAGGCATGGCGTCATTTCAATGTTCGTGCATGCGCACAGGCTGGCACGGTAAATTCCCATGAGTTTCCATGTGTACTGCTGGCTGTGGTCCTGTAATGGCTAGAAGCCAGTAAAAGCTCTATTTCTTATTTGTGACAGAACGCCCCCGGCTGGTAATCTAACTGTCAAAACTGTATAGGAGAGGAAAGGAGACCAATATAGAGGAAAATACAGGAGAGGGCAAGAGAGGATTGTTAAAAAAAAGATATGGGAGAACAAAATGAAGGGATGATAAGAGGAGAAGAGGAGATGGACTACTGAAATTCTATTCTCTATTATCGCTCTATCCTCCAGCCTCAACATCTTTCACCATCTCCTCTTCGTTGTTTAACCCTCTGTGTCGATTTATACTCACCTAATCTCCCCTCTCTTTTCTATCATGATTACGTAACTTGACTACCTCACAGTAACGATACAGGCCAGTGTGATTGACGGTGCCGTTATACTACATGTGGGACAGATAGGCACCTCTGATGAACATGCCATGGTTATTATGCTCATGACATTTCCAAGCTGCAGCTGTCAGGGCTAAGTGCACGCTGCTCAGACATTCAGGGCGGCATTGGCAATAAAGTCGTGTTAAGGAGGACACAAACAGTAAGTAACACAAGTTTGCCTTAAAAACTGTCGATAAAAACCCCCAATAACATCTTTTTATAGCTCTAATATTCATTCACACACTTGTGTTTATATACTCTGACCATAATATGCTATATTCCACAGTATTTTCACAGTGTGTGTGATGTGATTAAATTGAAGTGATACTTTTTGCAAAATTGTCAGTCTGACTCATTTCCATAACATATATTAGTAATAGTAAATACCCGGTGGTCACAGACACAGCATATGAAGGGCGATCTGTTTAGTACGGGGGCCTTATTAAGCATGCTTAATCATTGTGCGTATTTCTGATGAGAGGTAATCAGATCACAGTTAGAGCCAGTTGGCTTTGCACGATCATCATTACGTCTTAGACATCAGTGAACACAATCAGATTCTCCAGATCGTACATTAAAGCAGTGCAGAAACTTTAGCATTGATCTGAACCTTGCATTGATTGGTGTTACTTTACGTCAGACCTGAGCAGGACTTCCCAAAAGGGCCTTAATGCCATGGTCTTTGAAACCAATCTCTTCAGAACCTTTCCTCCATAGGACATTCAATGAGTCTTTCCCAGTAATCTCTATAGTTAAATCCTCTCCATTCCTGTCAAACAGGCTCTGCAGGGAATTCAGGCACATTTTGGGATGGAATTTGCCTTTATCTGCCCTTGTGGATGCTGAAATAGACCCATAAAATGTGCAGGAAGTCAAATGTGTATCTCCTCTTGATCCAAACCATTCTCTTTTGCAAAATGTCTGGCACTCAATGACAAAACTGCATGAGCATATCTATCAAAAAATAAATAAAAGATCAAATACACATAGAAATATTGTGAAAGCTTGAACAGACAGATAGTCCTGGTCTTACTTGGGCTACAATATAGCTCGACCAGCCTAACCACACATCCACAGAATGAAGTATAACCAAACTATTGTTTATACAGTAAGTTTCACAAAACCATTGACATCAACAATTACCTACTGTATTTCACAGTAGCTTTTACAGCATAGAATAAATATAGTAAGTACTTAAAACAGAATTGTGTCAGCAGTTTGGTCTACTCAACGCAATCACTGTGAATGATGTTATTGTGTCAAGCCACTCTCGTCTGGTATTAGACATGTATAGATAATCAGAATGCTATTAACAGTTTATCATGCAGCTCCTGATCACAGCAAGGTATGTGAGTATCTATCAAGTTTTAACCCCCCGAACAGGCCTACAGCAGATAGACTCACAAAGCAATACCTACACAAAAAACAATATTCAATATTCTACACAAACACGTAACAGAAGACAAGCTACAACTGAACAGAAAGAATGAGGAGCAGGGGAGGCAATAGGTGTGCTGCTACGAACTTAACAATAGAGAGAAAATGGTCATTCTAAGGGCAAATTAATAGGTTAAGGTGAGTCAACTGAGTGTATAACAGTACAGTAGTCAACTGAGCGGCGGCTGACTGTCATTGCGCACAGACGTCCGTAGCCTGCCAGAACCAATGCTAGGCTCAGTTAGTTGAAGTATTGTCCAATCCCCTACCTATAATAAAAAAGTGGAACTCCAAAATAGAACAAATGGCGTAGTTAGCAAACTCAGGAGGATCAGCAGTCTGATATAAGATAGGATGATAAGAAAACCTGGCCATTTTAAATTACCTTCAGACAGTTGTTCTTAAGGTTGAGCACTGGCCTTTGACTCCACTTATATTATATTACTTCTGCAAATTATAACAAATCATATATACTGTATGTTGTTGTGCATATACAGTATATTATTGTTACATACACCCACACTCAAATGGACCTGCAAAGAGGCAAACAGACAGGTGTGATTATAGTTAGGATTAACTCACAAACATAATTCACTATAACATGCACACACTTCTCCCTCCATGGGCCACAGAGGAGCATTAGTATTGAAAGGATGTATTAGGAGAGCTTTCAAACAGCCCCACTTTATTTCCCCTGAGAAAACATGCGCTGTGTGGATAATTCACAGCGCAACAACCTGCTCAAAACCTGACCTACAACACACAAATGTCAAGTTATCCTCTTGAAATAAGGATGTCTAATTCCTAAATCACACAAGATACTTAGTAAATGGAAACAAAAAATAAAGTTAATGCTCCAAGGCATTAAAGCTACCATGAGCTAACACGACCAGGACAGTGTATCAGTGCAACCACATAATTGACAACTTAAAGTTAAACTAAGTCAGAGAATGCTTGCTAAATTCAAACTTAAATCAAAGCAAAAACAAATCTCCTTTCCATATATGGTGCTCTTTCAGAAACTCCGCCCACACAGAAACACACAGTGAAGGCTAGGGTATTGTTGTTGTGTGCGGTCTGCACCACTTTGTTTGATTTCCTATTTACAGAGACAGGGCTGTGTAGAAGTATACTAGATATATGTTTTCAGCACACACAAAGAACAGTAAGATAGTAGACTGCAAGGAGATATTTGGTGAAATTCACAAAAAGTGTACAATTGCTTACAATTGCTGACTATACCTTTAAAACCCTTTATAGGACAAGGAACCATATTTGGTCAGTTCCCTGAACATTCAAAATTGCGTTGCAATGCTTCTCTGTGAGGTAGTATAAACACATGGATTTCTCCCAACCATTCACAGAAAATCAGGCTATGTCACAGTTAGTTACACCAGGGCATCTGACCAATCAGGAGTTGCCCGGAGCATTTCCAGTTCAGTGTACTTTCGGGAATTCCTAAAATATGCTTTTGCGCTCCTACCTACTCCGACATCTACTGGTATAACATCGAAACTAAACTAATAATGGCAAGTGATTTGAACTCATACATTATATAGTTGAATCGTACTGCATTATGAGATATAGTCGTTGTTTGAATAGGATTTCAATAAGTTAATTAAATCTGTTCATGAAAAATAAAGGCACCATATTTGATCATACAGGGTTTTTTTTTTTGTTTTTAAACAAATAATGCATTATAACATAGGATACTTATTTAATAGTGCAGCTGTTTCATAAAGTACAATAAAGCAGTTACCTAAGGGACTGGACTGGATTTTGAAAGAAAACATTAAAATAAAGAAGTAAAAATACTAGTTTAGGTGGACAAAAAATAATTCTTAAATAAATATTAAATAAACGTTTTTAATTTTAAATGTATGTGTTTTTCTAATATTATATATTATTATAATTTATATATATATATACACACACTTTTGTGGAAAAAAACATATCACAGTAGGGCAAGGAACCATATATGGTCACTTCGTTGACCTTGATTTGCAGCATAACAATGTATTATTTTGAAAAAAGTGAAAACAGTAATAATGTATTTTTAATATCCTCCAATAACACTCTAGGGTTGAATTTTTGAATTTCTAAGTATTTCAATGAGTGCCCTATAAAGGATTAATAGGTTACCAGTTGAGTCGCTATAAAGCAAATGATTGGATCTTAATTTGGGGGAATGTCTAGGGTTATGATGGAGCTGGTGCACTGGTGGCTTACTGGCTTATTGTAGTAGCAAGCAGGCTGGTAAATTCACCTTAACACAAAGCCAACAAGCTTGAATAGCATTAGTTGAAAGGTCCTCTTAATGTCTTGTTTAATTAATTCTACTTATAACTAGCTCCCCCATCATATTCATTCATATTATATTATGATATTTACGTTAAAGACAGAAAATATGTAGTAGTCTATGTGCTACGGCTCCAGTGCATTAGGGTGTGCAGAGATTATCTGTATCTACTTACTTACTTATTTACTGTTTAACCACATAATGATCTCCCCATACAGTTTTAGCTGCACTTGCCACCTGAAACCTCACACTATATATATATATATATATATATATACACTGTACAGTATATATAGTTGTGGGTCCGTTGGGCTTGACTGGAGGCGCTGGATTGTTTAGACGATATTATCATATGTTTGCTTTCAGCACGATATCAATATTTCATTTCAAATCTACCATGCATCGCCACATACAGTCAATTTACCTGGATTGATCGTAGGTACTTGGGAATTAATGTTATATACTCAAATAATCATTAATTCCCCCAGAGAAAAAAAATGGGCAATATTGTTTTGAAATCCGTGTACCTTCCCAATAACTTACATGAAACACTGGGTAATTCTGGTTTGCATAAAGGGTGAAAAGTTAAGTTGCAAAGTAAATGACAGCCAATCTCTTTTTTTGGACTTAATTTATATTCATTTTATAAACCTGCTGCTGATAGTGTGGCCTGGGTACAGTAGGTTAGACATGGCTGAGGCTTGACAGTAGACCTATGCATGTAAATTAATTGAATTGGATCAGGCCCTTGGATCGTTTACAACTGTCCAATTGTCACCGATACTGATCCAGCTATTTAAGTCAGTATCGGACCGATTCCCAATCTCAGTATCGTATCGGTGCCATACCTAGTCACAGCCATAGATATATTAAAAAGGTCACAGCAAATTGTGTGTCTACCTAGGGTATTATGGGAAATGTGCCTTTATTTTCAGATCTGTTTATAATCACTGAGTAAGTAAACGGTTGTAAATGGTATATTGGTGTACCTTCTATAATTTTTATGATTTTTAAAGCTTTCAGTGTGGCAAATATTGCTCTAACTTCTGCTCTAACTGTTGCTTCAACAACCTGTGCTTTATGCAGCCTTGATGCTATCCTTTTTAATTTGGATATGTTTCCATTAATTGTACTGTTCACAACAGGTAACATTTTCACTTGTCAGCCTCAGCCATGAATTTTTGTACCCTTTTTCACATATTTTTCGTATTCATTTTTATGAGCTCTGTTGCCGCATTCGTCCATCCTAAAACTACTGTAACAGTCTAAGCCAGTTAATTAGAACTGAAACAAGGGTCTACTTGAAGAGGGATCTCTGCCACACATAAAGAATGATGCAATTAATTCAAGCACCGTGACTCACTTGTAGGGGCATGATGGGAAAAAATACAGAAAGAGGGAGCGAGATGAAAGGTTATGTGCATGTGCATGCATACATTGTTTGATGAGTGTGTGTGTACACAAGTGCATTATGTTGTGATGAGGATTGTACGGATGACGTCACTACACAGCCCAGGTCAGTCATTTCTCATTTTAAGAGAGCAACCAGGGGAGCAGGGTCTGACTCTAGTTTAAACGCAGCCAAGACTTGTGGCTACGGCTGGTGGGCCTACTGCAGCCGGAAGAACCCGCTGCAATTAACACCAAAAGCAGGCATTTGTTATCGGTTTTCCTGCTCCGCTAATGTTTTCTCAGGTGCCACACTTGACTCATATTGTGTTTCATAATATTCTCTTGATGCTTATGTACATTTTTTTTTCTAACATTGTCAGTAAAGCCGGTTTGGACGATTATTTGTCATGACGTCATAATCATGCGACACAGTCCTCCTATGCTCATGCCTGCTGTTGCTCGTGCATTTATCGTGCAAGAGCAACTGCCGGCGTGTTAGCAAGCACAACATAGATTCTACTTTTAGTGTAAATATGTAACAAAACATGCAATTATAACAGTACAGTTTGAAACAAAAACTCCTGTTGTATTTTATATTGTACTACGACGCACATGCACGAGGCCAAGTTGTAACGTTTGTACTGTTTGAGCCACTTTAATGATGGCGCGACTCTTAAATTAGCATCTTGTGCTTCACCAAGACTATGAGCAAAGACTTTGCAAGTACAAGCCGCCATTTTCTTCCCTGTGTCTATCTCTTAAGTCTATGGTTGCACCGTACTGTAGAAGTCACTAAAAGCCAATGCCCACTGTCGTGTCGGCGGCACATCAAGAAATGCACTATAAATTATGTTTCAAACGTAAAGACATATTGACGGAGGAGCTCATAAATACATTGATATTCAATGGATTTGTATGGCTTGAACAGTGATGACACAAACAATTTTTAACTTTCGAGTCAACATAAAAAATAACTACTTTCTAAAACTTGGTGAGTTTCACGTGTCGACACCGCTAGTAGGCCTTGGCCTTAAAGGCAGGCTAGATATTTATTCTCGAGAATGCTTGCTAACTTCGAGCTCAAATCAAAACAATATCCCTCCGCTGCGCTGCCTCACAAATTGAAACGCATTTTGAAGCAAAGCATAGTACTATGGCTTTTTTGTTGTGAGTGGTGTTTGCCACATTGTTTATGTTCAAGTATCGAATAACCTTTTCAGTAAACACAGATCAGTAAGATAGCGAAATGCGAGGAGATATTTGGTGAAAATGACGATTAAAGTGCATTATCTTAAAATGTGCTTGCAATAGCTATACATTAAAGGCTGGGTAATATGGCAAAAATATATACCTCAATATGTTTCAGCCTTTTGACGATATACGATATGTCGCAATATGGATGCCAGCTCTTCATATTTTTCAATCAGAACAACTATGGATTAAAACACTTAAACATAATATGTAGCCTACACTACAGATAATTACTTTTATGAAGAAGATAAACACTACAACACTGCATTGCAACCCAACATCCTCTCTTGACACAGGAATATGCTCACCCTGTTCGTGTCACAAATTCTATTCCTACTGTTATTATTCAAAGACATACTGTAACAGAACAAGCCGTCCCAGGTTAACACAGCCAGACAGAATGCAAGCCAAGATGCAACACTCTGAGGGGATTCAACATCGCAAGAACACATCAACAGATGTCCAAGCCTCCGTGTGCAATGGCAAGAAAACCACAAACCTGCTTTTAAGTAATAATTTTGTTCAATTTAGAAACTCATTACAATACCACCACTAGCTTTGCATAAGATGTTAGATTGGATTGTATCTAAACCATCTCCACAAGTGTGTGCCTTTTTTTGGTACTAAATGTATTGTTGCGTATTTATTTCTGTATTTTCGTGCTATTTCTTTTACCAACGCATGGGGTATTGGATCTAGGTACTTTCCACTTTCCTGGGAATTGGGGGACAGTCACAAGACAAATGCCACTTAGCTACAGAAGCATTTATAATTTAAAAAAGGTCTATTGATATCACCACAATTGTCATAATGTTGACACAATTCAAACAAAAGAAATGTGTATATATTGCAAAAACTATATATTGCCCATCCCTGGCAGTGACTGAGCTGGTTGGCTTATGGGTATCCTGTCATGTATAATAATTACAAAATTACTAGACTAACGCTCCCATGTTAAAATCTGAACGAGCCTCCGATTTGACTTAAAAAAATAAAGATGAATATATCCTTACAGTACTCGTCATTTCCAACACAATGAATGTTGATATTATACAGTAGCTTGTGACAGGATCGGTTCAGGCTGCGGTCTTTCAACCAAGGTCCCAGGTTTGATCCATGCCTCTAGCTGGTCCTTAATATTTGTAACTGTACTACATTTCCATCTCTTTGGCTAAAGGTACTGGCTAAATTACATATTGTAATTGATAGAATTGAATGCTATCCCTATAATTCAAAAACCTACATCTGAACTAAAACCCAATCTTTACTGTAGCCTAATGTTCAGCATTGATTTAATTAGCTCAAGTAATATGTTGCATTTATTTATTTAGACCAATACGTCATTTTATTTATATAATGTGCTCTGTCATCCAATCACCTTCAGAAATGAGAAATGAGAAATAGCACAGGCCACTTAAAACTAATGCAAGCCAAGCATTGATAATTGCTGCTTAAGAAGTGGCCAGAGTTCATCTCTCATCTGCCACTTGTTGCTAGAGATAAAGTAAAGGTAACTACCACTAAAACGCATTTTATTCAAAATTTCTATTCGGTATTAATAATGAATTATGGATGTCCATCCGTATAAGCGTGCATTTCCTGCATGCATTTTGGGCATATTTGCGTCTCCAATTGCGTCAGCAGCTTCAACGTATATGCAACAGAAAGCTCCTCCCATCTAGCCAAGCCCCACCCACCCCTGCCAGCCTGCCTCTATATCAGGACCAACCCTCAACCCACTCTCATGCGTTCACTGGCAGAGCATTGGAGTGACTGACGCTGAAGACTTCTCATACCCCTTTAATCAGCATTTGGTTTGACACAGATTTAAAGGTAAGAATGGGGTATATTTAAGGCTTCTTATATGAATCCAGTTTTCAGTTATATTCTACGGTCTACTGTATCTTTACGATGATCTTTCATTTGTTTTATTTGATTTAAATCATATAATTTTTTCAATTTATACATATTTACATCTAAGTCAACAATATTTATACTTCTTTATAGAAAATATCAGAGCAAGAAATGTAGCCTGTGTTTTTAATTTTAATTTGATACATTTTGTTTGTGTGTGAATAATTCAAGAAAGGAAGCAGGACTGTAATGCATATGATGAAAGTAGGAGTGTTCTCCCTCTATGGTCTCAGACCCAGCAACATAGACAATAGGTGAACATACAAGAGATGGAGATACAGGAGGAAAGGAGGAGGTTAACTTGTTGAGAGGGGATGGAGAGTATGGGCGTTGAGCTGGGGAAACAGTTGCATTTTTCAGTTCCACATTCGTATCAACATATTGAATAATGAATGAAGTGACATGAACACCTGCAAACTGGACAGAATTAACTACATTATTTGTTTTTGATTATTTATAAGAAAGAAAAAAATCTGCCAATTTTATTTATTTATTTATGCTTAAGCCTGCTGTATCCATACACTGTCCAATGTTTATTACATTCAAATACAGGGAATCAAATATGTGTGTAGAGTCTACTCTGAGTGAAAATGCAGGCTTAAAAACAAAACCAGAATGGAGATAATTGAAGAGGGAACGCTGAGAGAGAGAGAGAGAGAGAGAGAGAGAGAGAGAGAGAGAGAGAGAGAGAGAGAGAGAGAGAGAGAGAGAGAGAGAGCTTTAAGTTATTAGTGGTTGAAAGCCTCAGAGGTTTTCCTCCATGAGATTGTTGCAGTGGGAATGTAACAGCACAATTTACAGTATAATTTTGTGTTATTTTTAAAATAAGCTTTTAAAAGATGTTATTGTTCAGATTTTGTACATTTTTAAAAAATGTTTAAATGTCTTGATTGGTGTGTTCCGAATATACTGTGCAGGTTTCTTTAAATACATTTAAGATGTACATTTAACACTGGCATAAGCAAGATGTTTTCGACAGTGTGTTGCTCCTAAAACGAGATGAGTGTGTGTGTGTGTCTGAGCATAAGAGTTTGTGAGATAACAACTTTTTACTGTAAGATACAGCAAATTAACAGATAATGTGGGCTTGCCTTGATGTCTATGATTTACTGATTTAATTATCTCTCTCTCTCTTGCTCTCTCTCTCTTACCCCCTCTCTCCCTCACACCTTTCATACAGCCATGAATTTCATGAATGTAGGAATCTGTCTGTGTGTTCTTCTGGCTACTCTATCTATTGGTTCCCTCAGTTTGCCCTTACAAACTGCGGTAAGACATCCATACCAGACACACAAAGATGATCATCATTATTTTCTAACCAGTAAGCACATGTCTATGGTTGACGGTACACATGCGGCATACTACTGTACTCACATTCTTTTCCAGGTGTCTGAGGGAGAGCCTGCCCCACCGGACAGCGAGGTGCCCAGCTCAGCACTCATTCACGTGCGCCAGGCCCGCTCCGTGTCAGAGCTGCCACTGAGAAAAGCGGGCAAATACGACCGAGCTCAAGTCAACACCGACACCCGCGACGGCCTGAGCCAGCTGCTGACCAAACTGATGTCCAGGAAAGGTGAGTGGTTGTGCAAACAAACAATCCCCATCCAATGCTGTTCTCACACTGAATATTTACCTCCCCATTCCTCTGTGAATATTCCTCCTGATTTCACCCCATAGTTAATTCCCATCATCTCTCTGTCACTCTCTCTGTCAATCTACTGTATCTAAAACATTCACGTGCGTGCTGAACCGTCAGGGGTGATATCCGTATGGGTCACGGATCAACTACGATCTGTTACACCCACTGGTTACACCACTACAATCTACTGTAAATGTATCTTAATCACTGCCAGTTGTCCTGATATACTGTACTCTCGTTCTCAAACACTATCATTCACAGGCAATGCGCATCCCTAAGACTCACCTTCCCCCCCCTCGGCCATTATTCCTCTGCCACTGTATATGGACATAATGTGCTGAGCTGCTGTGGGACAGCATTGCAGCACGCACGTCGACACACATGAATGGAAATAAAACGTGATGCCAGCACGCGTCACATCAGAAACACACTTCAGGGAGCGTTGCTATTGGCCACGTTTCTCTTGAATGACACACACACTTCCTCATATTTCCGCAGACACCTCATGGGGGGGCCATCTCGGAGATACCGTGGGTGTTCTACTTCAGCATCATCATCGCTATGGATACCATTATGAGTGACCCACACCCACCTTAACAAGTGTACACCTCTTCCTGTTGTCCTCAATGCAGGCTCGCTGTACCAGGTCAGGTCCAGCCTATCAAGCAGAGCTAGTGGCCCCGGCCCCAGCCACAGAATAAAGGACAGAGATTACCTGGGCTGGATGGACTTTGGGAGGCGCAGTGCAGAGGAGTACGACTACTCTTCCTAATGCCCTTCGGTTTGTGAACCCTGAACAAGGACCCTGACATCACCAATAAAAACCCCGTAGACACACATTAGACATTCAACTGCAGCATTCCACCTAGGTCTAACTAGAATGTACAGTATTTCATTGTACAGTGTGCTAATAGCAACAGTGAATCCTGGCCTTGTTAATTGACGTAACACGTGCACTTAACCCAGGGATCCCCTGTAGCCCTGGAGTAACTGCATCCTCATACCTTTACATTGTAAAGGTACAATAACTGCATTCTGGGAGCCACTGTAGCCCTGAGACATTTGTGCAATGTTAGTTTACAACCGATCTAAGTCCCGTCAACATATCATGTCTTGTCTTAAAATCATTGAAAGCAATTAACACTATTCTTATATTTTTCTATTCAACCATTCTTCTGAGATTCTTAAAATATCAGACTGGAATTGGTATTAGGTAACGTCTAATGCAACGTGTTACAAAAGATGTGTATAAAATTACATTAGTTGCATTAGTCAACAAAATTATTTGTAACAACATATGTTGCCTGTTTCATAGACCACCATAAAGGTAAGGCTTAACATGGACCAATGCTGTGCAATGGGAAAAGCACACATATAGAGACATGCAGATTTAGAAAATGTAAGATTTAATCTCAGCTCAAATTGAGTACAACCTCTTTTCTTTTTAACAGAAAATGTATTTTTCAGGGCCTAATGTTTTCAAACTAAGGTTATTACCCCATGCTTTCCCTATGGACAGGATGTTGAATGTTATACGTATGTGCATCCTAAAATGCATGTAAATGAGTTTACTGAGATCTATGATGGCATTTAGTAAAAGACAGGACATTATGATATGATCATCCGTACATCTTATTATAATTAACTTTCTTGGCCTCTCATAGGATCTCATACAAACACTAATATGGTGAGTCTGTCTAATCTTACCTATTGTGCAAAAATAACTCCTATTTTGAATGTCTGATTGCAAAAATGTAAATCTGCACCCAGGTAGAACAGAAAAGAGCAAACATTGACCAGCTCATCTAGATGTTCTATCATAGAAACTAAGACATGAGTAGCACAATAAGGTTTGCAAAGCAAAGGTTTGCACCACCTTGTTCACCTGCTGCCTATTCATAAAGTATACAGGACATTCTTTTATATATATATATAATGGCTATAGATAAAAACTTTAACATCAAACTAACATTTTTCCTGAATGAATAGTTCTAATAGCAAGTTGAACCTATACCATTGTACACACATTTAATCAGATGGAAATACATTTGTTTTAATCAGATGATAGATTTATTATGCATTATATGTAAATTATGATGGAAAAGTGAAATGAAGCAATATAAATGTATGCACTTAACATACTTTATAAAAGAATGATACTTTGCTAGATAGATAATAAAGTAAATTTATGCATAACTTGCTTTATATTTTCTGGGTTCCACTAAACATATGCATAATATTTGTCTTTCCAATTAGATCTCCAGTACACAGCAGTACCACATACACATCACACTGTACAATATATCATTTTGTGTTTTGTGTAGTACAACATACGTAAATAAAAGGATACTTGCAGGTATGTTTCAGTAAGTCAGTTTATTTTTTAAATTACAAATATGACATCAATGAATGCCATCATCAGCAGTCTGTTATGCTCTGGTTTTACATGAAAAACAGCATGCAAACATTTATCCCTCCATACCTGGAAAATGTAAAAACATTTAATTCCTATGACACAAGATTCAACAAAAAACAAAGACAAATTACATAAACGTTCATCACATCTTAAAATGTAATAACGTAATAATAAATGAACACCCAGCCTAACCAAGGCCAGCAAAACCAAAAAAGAGAAAGTGCTTTAGCCCAAGACCAATGCTTATAGAACCCAAAGCCTAAATAACATCTTCACTAGAAGAACACCTTGAAATATGGCTAGTTTGCTTTGCCATTCTCAGGTTACATTACGGAAGTGTTTGAGATTTACTCTTTGGCTACACTATGAGCAGTTTGGTAACACTATTAGGCTAACTGATACCATTAGGTGCCAATAGCAGGAAGCTAATCAAGAGCTATGGAAGTGCAAATAAGCATCGCCCCATTTATGTGCCAAGAGCCTGACAAAGAAATAACACATAGCACATCCAAAATCCATGATCAATTTTATAACCGAAAAAGTTGTTAGAATAAATAACTTTTATACATTGACACATTAATACAGGGTTCCCCAATGCATGTTATAGATGTCTCCCTGCTCCAACACACACTGTTCATTTGAGTCAGGTGTGCAGGGCAACCCTCTATAGGACCAGGATTGGGAAACCCTGTATTAATACAAACAAAACACCTTGCAACCTACAGAGTCCTGGTAACAAGCATAGGTAACAACTAATGCCAAGTTAATATACTGTACCTAAAATCATGTGATAGTAAACTATAAGATGCTAGATTCTTTACAATTACTGCACTAAATTGATTCGACCACCAAAACACTAAATGTGGAACACCATTAGGAGGTTTAAATGGTTTGCCATCAGTCTAGTCCAGGTAGTGTTTAGGAAATGTATCTGGGACAGCAGCAACAGTAAGATGACATGTAGATACACACAATGCTCAGCAATAACCAGAGCTAATTCATTGTTGTTATAATATGATTCACATTAGATTAATGCGAGTCTCGGGTATTCTTCAGAAACTAATTGTTTTTATTTTTGTTTCTCAAGTAAAATGCTCATGTGTGACCTACAAGGGCAATAGAATACATATTTCTACTATCTATGTCATTAAGGCATATAAAAATAATACACTGTACATGTTCTAGATCAATTTGCACAGTTTAACACACATGTATGTGACAATAGCAGGAGAACTTGTACCCTAAACCTAGTTACTACAGTATACCAGAAAATTAAAACATGGAACCATATAATGAATTTTACGACAGCAACAATGTAAGTATTGGAATGACCTCGTAATGATGTAAGAAGAATTTAAAAAAATTAAAAAAAACTATAAATCTCATTAGCTACCATTTGGAATAGTCTTGTTCTTTAACCAATCTCTAGCATACCATAGTAATATTTCAAAAATACTAATTTTGTTTGGAACCTTGGTAGTACCCTTTAAAAAAAACTGCTACTGAAAATGGCAGTGTCCATGTGGTAGCTTGGAAACTTGTTTAGAACAGAAAGCGAATGCATTTCCACGGCAGATTAAGTTATTTATCTGAATAGTAGGCTTACTGTGGTAATTGACTTACATACATACATACATACACACACACACACACACACACATACACACACACACACTCACCTAAAGGATTATTAGGAACACCATACTAATACTGTGTTTGACCCCTTTTGCCTTCAGAACTGCCTTAATTCTACGTGGCATTGAGTCAACAAGGTGCTGAAAGCATTCTTTAGAAATGTTGGCCCATATTGATAGGACAGCATCTTGATGGAGATTTGTGGGATGCACATCCAGGGCACGAAGCTCCCGTTCCAACACATCCCAAAGATGCTCAATTGGGTTGAAATCTGGTGACTGTGGGGTCCATTTTAGTACAGTGAACTCATTGTCATGTTCATGAAACAAATTTGAAATGATTCGAGCTTTGTGACATGGTGCATTATCCTGCTGGAAGAAGCCATCAGAGGATGGGTACATGGTGGCCATAAAGGGATGGACATGGTCAGAAACAATGCTCAGGTAGGCCGTGGCA
>JAODOY010014861.1:16628-27053 GCA_025399855.1 Forbesichthys papilliferus | reverse complement strand
GTGTGTGTGTGTGTGTCTTTGTGTGTGTGTGTGTGTGTGTGTGTGTGTGTGTGTGTGTGTGCGTGTGTGTGTGTCTGCGTGTGTGTGTGTGTGTGTGCGTGTGTGCTTTGCTGGGGTGGAATGAGAAGGAGGGGGGGTTTGAGGCAGGCAGCGGGATGAAAGAACGAGAGAGAGAGAGAGCAAGTAGAGCGAGCGAGGCAGGGGGGATGAGCGAGAGAGAGAGAGCGAGGCACAGAGAGATGTGGGAGGGGGAGGGGGGGTGGAGGAGAGATGTAGAGGTGGGGGAGGAAGGGGGTGATGGAGATTCCGGCCTCCAGAGCCTGAGGCTGCCACTCGCTCAGAGCTCTGGGAGAACACTCTCTCTCTCTCTCTCTCTGATGAATTAATTCTCCTCATCCAATTTTGGTGAAGACAAAGAGAGAGAGAGGAGGGCCTCAAGTTTAGCTTTTCTGTTGACTGTCCTCCTGTGCATGTCCAGCTAATATCAACCATCTATTTATTTATACATGTAGCTATTTATTTATGTTGAGGTGTGGGGAGAGGGTGGTATACACACACAACCACAGGAACACACTGGAAAAGACACTAGTGCACGTAATCATAACCACACACACACGCACACACACACGCACACACACATGCACACACACACGCACACACACACGCTCACACACAGCACAGAGAGGCTAGCGGCTAACTGGAAGTCCTGCGAAGGAAAAGGGATGCATAGCCGTTTTTGTCTGAAGAACAATAAGGTGTTCTGCAGCCCCTGGTTTATGCTTTATCGAGACCATGCTAGTTGGTAAGCTAGCTGGCTAATGCTTTATCGAGACCATGCTAGTTGGTCAGCTAGCTGGCTAATGCTTTATCGAGACCATGCTAGTTGGTCAGCTAGCTGGCTAATGCTTTATCGAGCCCATGCTAGTTGGTCAGCTAGCTGGCTAATGCTTTATCGAGACCATGCTAGTTGGTCACCTAGCAGCTACCCATTAGAATGCAATCACTGAAACAATCCATAGACGCATAATAAGAACGATAAGGGATATTAAAATGGCGGCCATTTATTTATTTATTCATTTATTTATCTGCAGCCCCCCTACACACAAACATACACACAGAAATACCGTTGTGGCCTCAGATTGATCGTGGGGAATTCATGTAAAATAGTCAAATTACCCATTAACTTCCCCAGAGAGAAATAATGGGCAATATTATGGTGACATCCGTATACCTCCCCATCCCATTGACTTGTCAACATCGCTGATGGGGGAAGGGGGGCTCACCTTTGTGAACATGGCTGGGGATTAAGGGGGCTCACCTTTGTGAACATGGGCTTGCCGTGCTGGGTGACCATGGTGCACTGGTCACAGTCCACAGTGATGCAGGAGTTGTGGAAGGACTCCTTGGAGTGCTTGAGGATGTAGTGGAGCTCCGTCACGCCGCCCTCGAACACCGTGCTGAAGTAGCGGGGAATCAGCGTGCGGCCGATGGCTGCAGGGGGGGAGGGGGAGAAAGGTAGACGGTTAAGCTCCGGCCCCACTGCAAGCGACTAGCAGCGATGTAGCAGCGAGAGGCAGTGGAACGTCACTGAGGTTCAACAGCTTGAAGCAACGACGGTGGTCACAGGGGTTCCCCAATGGTCAGGGTTCCCCGGGTGGGTCGAGAGAAACACAGAGAAACACAGTAGGGGTTAAAGGTATAGTCAGTGATTGTATGCTAATACACCATTTGTCAAATTCACCAAATATCTTTACGTTATGTGCATGCTGGGAAAAAAAAAGTATCCGATACTTCTCCACAGCCCTGGCTCCGTAAATAGTAACACAAACAAAGTGGCGAACACCGCATTCAACAACAAAGCTGTTGTACTACGGTTTGCTTCACAATGAGTTTCAATGTGTGAGGCGATGCACAGGAAGGATATTGCTTTGAGCACGAAGTTAGCAAGCGTCCGCAAGAAGTTTGCTTTGAGAAACAAAACACATATGATGTTTGACTATTTAAAAGATAATTCTTCAAGTCAATAAAGTCTCAGTTTGTCGTGCATTTGTTGAAGTATAAGACTGTGAAAACATGTAATTAGTAAGACTACAAACCCAGTGTCGCGTAAGTGTCATGATGTTTTCATGCCACAATCCTCAAGCCGAAGAGAGCGTTGTTTCGGTTATATTATGCAAAAATAAGGGGGACTTGACAGTCTACATAAAAATCTAAATTAGAAAAATGTGAATGTGTAAAAATATGTTATTCTTCATATCAATTACCTAAATGTACATTTACATCTTAATTCCGAGATGAAATCTAAATCGCAACCAGCTAAACTGACAATCTTTAAGGAAACTTTGCATTCCCTTCTGTCAACAGCGCGGTTTTTCCTGCGAGCTCAGCTCCCCAGTGAGGGAGCTGTGTTTGTCCTAAGGTGTCTCTCTCTGCCTCTGCAACATCTGAAAGAAATCCCACCCTTCATCTCCTGCTAGGAAGCTGACATCTTGCCACATGTCTTCCTATCCACCAGGACTACATGCTGGGGTGTGCAGTCTGCACAAACTGATTGACAACAAAATCACAAGTCAATTCTTTAGCTGAACTTTGGAACTGCTACATGAAATGTAGTGGCTGTGCAAAAATATAATTACTTTTTAAATTTAAGATTTTTTTATATGCACATATTTTTTTTCCGCAGTTAGAAAAATGGAATTGGGGAGTGAATAATTAAATGTTAATGCTTTGATTGTACCTAGTTTGAATATAAAGCAAGATTTTGACCAATGCTTTAGTGTTGACCAACGCTCAATGCTTCAGACAGAGACTCTGCACAGTATCAAAGAACTTTCAATCTATAAAATGATCCGCACATTTTTTAAGAAGTCAACATTTTTCATTTTTAATTACTTATGCAACCATAAAGTCTCATGTTCTCCATCATGTCTGCAGTTAAGAAAACAACACATTTCATACCAAAATAAATGGTTTTAAATGTGTTCAGAATTGTAATAGTTTTAATAAGCATACATTGACAGTTTAAATAAAACATATATGATTTTCAGGTATAACCACAGTTCTATTTTTCGCTCCTGGCACTTATAATGGAACGTGTGGGCATTCCCCAAGATTACTCAATTTTGGAGACTTGCAAACTGTTGAAATCACATCTTCAGCAAGAACAGAGAAAATATGAGGTTTAAATACTAAACCTTTTTTTGAACCACCTTTACAATTATCTTGTCTTGAGAACGGCCTAATGTCTATTATTGATATATACATTATGACTGTATAATCCATTTTGTAGACATGTTAATCCACAGAAGCTTGGCACAACCTGAGCACATGTGGCGCTAATCCCAGTGGGAATAAAAGCCTTTACCCACGGCTGGTGTTAGCGACATGTTCCGCCCGCTGAGCTCTGCAGAACGTTCAAATAAGAGCAACGTCAAAGCAAACTGTCAATCCAGACTTTTTAAGAATTATTAAGGCAAGCGCTTTGGGATGTCCACATGCTGTAGAGACCCCCTCCCCGGCACAATAAACCTCTGTCCTGCCCCCCCGATGTCTGCCTGTCAAGCGGCCATGCCATGCCATGGTTGCAAATAAGAAAACGTTCTTGTTGAATAAAGGTTAAAAAAATACAAATCATTACAGCAGGGTCTGGTGACACGCTTGCTGCTGTACCAGAAGGGGATACTAATACAGAATACTTCATTGAGGATCAACCCTAAAGAAACTTCCAAGGTCACTGCTGGACACTGGAGCTGATCAACCAGAGATGTGCCTTTTTTATATTGGATAAAGTCAGGCACGACTAAATAAACATATACAATGTTAGCCAGTCTCAGCTATAGGTGGGGGGGAAAGCTGCAGGCATTCTGCTTGGCGTGGATGGCTGTGTAAATGATGGGCGCTCTCTCGCTCTCCCTTTATCGCCTGCTCTCTCTCTCTCTCTCTCTCTCTCTCTCTCTCTCTCTCTCTCTCTCTCTCTCGAATGGAAAACAAAGTACATCCAGGAGTGGAGCTGACTGCTAATGCAGCGGCGAGGAAGAGGAGCAGGAGGAAGGAGGAGGAGTGGGGGTGGGGATTTTGAGGAGCAGCACTACAAAATTAGCAATGGATGAAAGTGTGTGAGAGAGAGAGATAGAGAGAGAAGGCGATAAAAAGAGTCAGAGAGAGTGAAGGTGATGAATGGAGAGATTGAAAGAAGTAGAGGGAGAGAGAGGCAATAAAGAGAGAGAGAGAGAGAGAGAGAGAGAGAGAGAGAGGTAAGGGGGTTTGGAGAGAGGTGAAGTAAAAGCAGCAAAGAGGCAATGAGGGTAAAATAAGGGAGAAACGGGAAAGAGAGAGATTCCACTTGTCTGCTTGACCAACACAGGCCCGGTGTAGAGAGCAGCTATGCTAGCATCACATAGCATGTAGGGCTAGCTCTACTAGCATCACATAGCATGTAGGGCTAGCATCACATAGCATGTAGGGCTAGCTCTGCTAGCATCACATAGCATGTAGAGCTAGCATCACATAGCATGTAGGGCTAGCTCTCCTAGCATCACATAGCATGTAGAGCTAGCATCACATAGCATGTAGGGCCAGCTCTGCTAGCATCACATAGCATGTAATGCTAGATCTGCTAGCATCACATAGCATGTAGAGCTAGCATCACATAGCATGTATGGCTAGCTCTGCTAGCATCACATAGCATGTAGAGCTAGCATCACATTGCATGTAGGGCCAGCTCTGCTAGCATCACATAGCATGTAAGGCTAGCTCTGCTAGCATTACATAGCATGTAAGGCTAGCATCACATAGCATGTAAGCTAGCTCAACTAGCATCACATAGCATGTAGGGCTAACTCTGCTAGCATCATATAGTATGCAAGGCCAGCTATGCTAGCATCATATAGCATGTATGACTAGCATCACATAGCATGTAGGGCCAGCTATGCTAGCATCATATAGCATGTAGAGCTAGCTCTGCCAGCAACACATAGCATGTAGGGCCAGCTCTGCTAGCAGTAGGGATGTCACGAGGACAGATACTTCGGTACCAAGTCGATGCCAAAATTCTGAAAACATTATTAGTTTTTGTACAGTTCCGTAGGTAAGTGCAGCTCTGCCTGGAACTTTGCGTTCCAGGCGGATGATCAATTGACTGATCCCAAGCCTTGCCCATTTTTGTCTGTTCTCCAATAACAGTTGAGCTCCCTGCAATTTAATGAACGCAAATGGCAATCAGTGGACTGAACAGCAGGTTATAACAGGGAGGAGTTGGGCTGTCCATATAGGCTGTGGGCTGGACAACACTCATAAGGCTAGCAACAAAAAAATCAATCATTTTTGTTTTGCTAATTTAGATTGTTGTGTTTCAGTAGTATATTTGCACAAGATGACGGTAGAACCAGCATGGCTCTAAAACCACTTGTCGGTGCACAGCGCACTGTTCCAAAATCCAAGGATGTGTCTGTGATAGCTGTGTAACATATTCTGATTTTGAATTTAATGCATTTAATATCAGATTGAGACGACATACATTTAAAATGGAAAATTGTAATAAAAGCAACATTTGGTACTGTTACTGTATCGGTAATCGATTTACTGGTATCGATAAATAGTAATGATGACTTATACTTACGAATAGGTGACTTATACTCACAAATAGGCTACTTATAAAACACCCAGGTAAACATGCGACTACACTTCCCACACGTCACTGAGCAACACTTGCCACGGCCATTAAACGCAGTTCAGTAAAGAAGTTACCTGGACGTTAAGATCATTCAGTCCGCTGTTTTGTCCAACCTAGTTATCGTAACAAGGTTGGACACTTGGACAGGTGAAAGGGATGGGCTCCCCCCATCCCATCTCACTCACCAACAGCCTTCAGGACATTCAGAATTGGATGACTCTCAAACTTAACAGCAATCAGAGAGATCCTGCTCATTGGCTCCAAATCCTCCACACAACACAATCCCACCCTAAACATTTATTGTCAAACATTCCACTGTCAACAACTACCTTGGTGTGACATTTGAGAACTCACAGATCCAAACCATCACCTCATCATCATCTAGACTCCGTCCTTCACTTTCCTACTCAAGTACTGAAACTCTCATCCACGCCTTTGCAGCTCTCTTCTCTCTGGCATATAACCTATAACATTTAACCCTTTGTTCCACTCTCACTGGTCTCCCCTGCCCTTACAATAAGCTTGGATTATTATTTTATATATATTTCTCAAATCGTTTTAAATTAATTGTTTCTAAAATGTATATTCCTGCCTTAGTAATCTGTCCAAAACTACAGTATACATATCTTAACATGTTTTATATTGATATTTCTATGCCTATGTACCGTACAATATACCGTAAGATGTCCTTGTGTTTTGAAAGGCGTCCTGTAATTAAATATATTCTAAAACTGGGAAAGAGCAAGAAAATATTTGACTAATGACTCTTACATGTAATACACTTTTTTTTAGAGTTGTATATCAGTATTTCAAATGTCATATAGAAAAGACAAACATCCAGAATTCCCTATAACTGAAAAGGTGTCTTTTTAATCTATTTATTTTATCCCCAAGCATAAGGTCTAAAACCTCGCACTTATGTTTCTTACTGTAACTGTTGCACGGTATTAGGCACTTGACAAACAGTCTAGAATACTGAACTTTAATAGATTGTTTTCAGGGATTTCATGATAACCTTTATTTGGTTTGGGGAGTGTGGGTTTATACACAAAGGGGAATTACATTAGCACCGTTAGCCTTCATTACCCGTCTAACCTCATTTTCAGAACTATTATTTTATTATTTATTTATATATTTTTTATCAGTGTACCTCCTTATGAAACTGTTGGATTAAATGCGGGCTAATGAAGATTAGGGTGCTCCTCTGCACCTCAATAATCCTAGCAAAATAAGCAGGCCATATACAATGTTTTATACATAGACTTCTCATGGCCCTGTGCCTCTTCCCGTTTCTCACATCTTCACCTCTGCAGCGCTAATTGTGGCGTCCTCAGCCTCCGTTGCTCAGGAGACGGGGATTAGCTTGTTTGGGCGTCACGACAGACGAGCAGCATATGCCTCTCCAGCAATGTGTACCAAACACGCCACTCGCAGATAATTAGCACGTGGTAATTAGCCACTTTGCCGGGCACTACGCCCCCTGTTGGTGGTAGGGGTGCTGCCAGAAGACACACGTGCAGACAGACAAACAGACAGGGAGACATTGAAGGTTGGCATGGTCGTACATGCTCTGGAATATGTACACACACCCACACACACACAGGGCAATATGGACCAAAACTCCTATTTCAGTATTTTTAGGCTGAATACCGGTACACGATATACAGTATATCAGTATTTCCTACAAAGTGGGCTACATGTTCAGTTGTATGTCGAAGCCAAATATGAGATGGCACTTTTAAGCACTTTTAATTAAAAGACCAAAATCTAAATAAAACAATTACAGGTTTTCTTCTCTTGCTTGTCAAAACACATCTGTGCAAATAAAATTTAAATCGTAACACTAGGGACGTTCCTAACGACTATAATTTAGTTTAATAGAAACATTTTACGTAGACTAGTTGACTTTTTGGCTAATTTTACAACCATAGTTTAGCCTAGCAACCAGTTTTTAGGCTAATCTTACGTCCATAGTTTAACCTAGCAAGATATATGGACTAAATATACATCCGTAGTTTAAAGGTAAATGTGCTTTTATTGTCAAAACCATGTTGTAAAATTCATTCTCTGCATTTAACCCATTCCTCAAGGGAGCAGTGGGCAGCCGCTGTGCAGCGCCCGGGGACCAACTCCTGATTGGAGCGAGTGTCACTGGTCACATGGCACTAGTCACATGACACTGGTCACATGACACTGGTCACCTGACACTGGCTGGAACAAGCAACAAGCCTTTAGTCCAGGGGTAGGGAACCCTGGTCCTGGAGAGCGCAGCCCTGCATGTTTTAGATGTCTCCCTGCTCCAACACACCTGATTCAAATAAACAAAGTTAGAAGTGTGTGTGTTGGAAGCCTGATAACGACCCATTCATTAGAATCAGTTTTAGAATTTCTGAACGACTGGAACCTAATAGCACTTTGATGGACAGATTGAGCCTAATATCTTAACGTTTTACATGATGAACCTACATCAATGTTGACCCTACACCAGGCCCAGCCAGGTATAATACAGGTCAGGGGTACCCTCCCCCACCTTACTCCCCCCACACACACACCTTAGAATCCCATCTCACTCAGCGATGCTCCTCGCCCAGGGGCTACCCCTCTCTCACCTGTCAGCCCCACCGATGAGGAGGTGATTAACCTGCATGGTGGAGGAGGAGAGGCTCCAAGAGCCAGGCACAATTAAAACGCGGGAGAGAAAGTCAGGAGATAGTCGGTGGGCGATTATGCAGCAAATGCAGCTCTCTCTCTCTCTCTCTCTCTCTGCACTGCAGAAGAGAAGAGATGGAAAAGGGGGGGGGGAGGGTAAGGAGGGTGGAGATGAAATTGTACATATTCCAAAATATGTGTGTTTTTGGCCGTACCAAAAAAAGGAGAAAAAAAGGAAATATCCCTGGCGTGTTTTAATGGCCTCCTCCAGAGCGTGGCTTTAGCACTGCCAGGGCTAGTGATTCCCCTCTATTTGCCTTTACTTTATTTTCTACATGAAAGTATTAAAATAGCAAAAGTATTGAAATAGCCTCCAAGTATACGATAGGTAGAGTAGGAAGGCATTCATTAGCGAGACATTTATATAAAACGGCATCATACACGAGGCATTATTCATTAAAAAAAGTATTGTTTTTCGAATTATAAGCTTTTAATAGTTTTTAGCGTTGTTGTCCTACACCAGCTCCTCAGCAGCTAACCATTCACCCTCGCACCGCGGCGCCAACATAATCAATACTCTGGGTCTGTGGACGAGAGCCAGGCGAACCCATCGGCACTAGCAGCTAGTCCATGGCGGGAGAGGGAGCCGTGCTGAGTGGACAACAAATGTCGCAATTGTGTGTCTGAACGCCCATCAGGACGCCCGGCTACTGGGTCAACACAGACACCGAAACTACTGGCTGAGCGATCAAGTCAAATCAGGTCACAGCCACTTACGGCGCACAAGGTAACACATGCGACTAGTACTAGCTAGCAGGACCAGGTGGGGCAGTTGGTTAAAACCATAGGTTATTAAAACGCAAACTACATACTGTAGTCAAACACACACCCACTACATAGACAAACAGTAACACACACACACACTCCATAGTACACTCGAATAGGAATTACTGGCCTAAACATGAAATATTCATCAGTCATAAAACTTTCATTCTCTCTCTACCTCTCTACTTTTGGGGTGCTGAACTTGAAAGTGTCTTCCTACTCTTTGTGAAAGCAGTGGGACACGTTACTCGGTTCCGTGCATTGTCCCAACGCTTATTAGCCCCAACACGTGACGAGACGTGTCCGTCACACTTGGCATATAATCAGCTGTTGGGACTCATGCATGTGTTTCTGACCGCTGAGAATGTGTGCCTGTAATGCTCTCAAGGAGTTAAACCATCCAGTTACCTGCCCATTCAGTTACCTGCCCATTCAGTTAGCTGCCATTGTTGAAATGGTCAAATTAGCTCGCTAGATAACAAACAAAAAACCAGGACTGACGCTAGTATAGATCTCTGGTTTATAGTATTTATTATATATCAGTATATTATCTACTTCTGCTGAGTACGAACTCTCACAAAGCGTATTGAAGTTGATCTGTACAGAGATGAAATGACGCAAGGTGAAACCGGAGAGTTGTAAATTAATAATTGAAGTGAGATTAGGAGAAACATTGAGAGCTGCACATGTATCTTCAAACCATATCAAGCTAGTGTGTTTTCTGTGACGTCACGGTGCCAGTGTAAGCCCTTCCCACGTGAGCTGTCACTTAACGCTCAATCACGTCTGTGTCCTCTTGGCTCCAGCGAGGATGGGAGGATGGGAGAGGAGAGGAGGGGAGGGGAGATGAGGAGATGAGGAGGGAAAAGGAGGTGATATGATAGGGTAGGGAAGGAGACAAGAGAATATGGGAGGAGAGGAGAGCAGGTGGGGGGGAGGAGTATTCCCTGGAGGAGAGCACTCCTACCCTCCACACCCGGTCCATTATTCAACAGGGGCCTGCCCCCCCCCCCCCCCCTCTCCTTCCACCCCCCCAGGTCTGTTCCGATGGGGACGCAAAGGAAGGGCAGCCCACCCCCCTCCTCCTCCAATCTGTCCACTAGGGGGGAGGCAGTCTGCCTCTAAATGGTGGCGTCTCACATCTGTCCACTAGGGGGGGCAGTCTGCCTCTAAATTATGGCGTCTCACATCTGTCCACTAGGAGGCAGTCTGCCTCTAAATGGTGGCATCTCACATCTGTCCACTAGGGGGCAGTCTGCCTCTAAAGGGTGGCGTCTCAC
>JAODOY010014861.1:0-16528 GCA_025399855.1 Forbesichthys papilliferus | reverse complement strand
CAGTCTGCCTCTAAATGGTGGCATCTCACATCTGTCCACTAGGGGGCAGTCTGCCTCTAAAGGGTGGCGTCTCACATATGTCCACTAGGGGGCAGTCTGCCGCCAAAGGGTGGCATCTCACATCTGTCCACTAGGGGGCAGTCTGCCTCTAAAGGGTGGCGTCTCACATCTGTCCACTAGGGGCACTGTAGCTAGGGCACACATGCACACACAATGTCAATGATGTGTGTGTGTGTGTGTGTGCGCACCATGTTTACCAAGTGGAAACACTTGTCCACTCCTGTGCAGACGAAAATACTATTTATTATTGATTTTTAAAAAATAGATAAAAGCAAAAGCTTTCTGCAACTAACCCCCCCCCATGTTTTCTCTAGCTCGTCTTCCTCTGTGGACGTCTGGTTGACCTTTCCACAACGCTCTGGTGTTAAAAGCTTGCGTTGTCGCACTTCTGCACTCTTCATTTTTTCATGAACCACCGTGTTTGTCATTGCACGCCTTCACACACATTTTACAATTCAGACAGAATGCTGCACTCCTACTGGAGAGAGAGAGAGAGAGAGAGAGGGGGAGAGCGAGAGATGGAGAAAGAGGGGGAGAGAGAGAGAGGGAGAGAGAGAGAGGGGGGAGAGAGGGAGAGAGAGAGAGAGAGAGGGGGAGAGAGAGAGAGAGAGAGAGGGGGAGAGAGAGAGAGAGAGGGGGAGAGAAAATAACAAAACTATCAAAAACACACAAATATTACCTATTTATTTTCGCTAGTTATAAGGTTTAGGACTATGAGATCTTGCGATATTTCCAGGATTCTTCACCGTCCTGGGTAGACCACCTCACTGCCAGTCACAGAAAACATGATGTATTGCCATCTATTAACAAAATCACTTCCATTACAAAACTATGCCCCCAAGCAGTCACAATTAAAATGCAGTGTACCCTTTATCTTCCTTAAAAACATAACTGCACGCTGTGTTTGTACTGTGCGACATTTCATCTGTCACAATTCACAGTTCCAACATCCACACGCGCACGAGCGCGCATACACACCTTCACCTCCTATGGCTATTTAGGTGACTATTATACAGGCCTGTCACAGAGTGACATGCCTGCCCAATATTTGGAGTAAGGGGGCTGGAAGCCTTGGCGTTCTGCTGCTGGGACAACCTGTGTTGGACGGCTAGGCGTCAGCTGTCATTGGCATGGTGCAGTGCAGGCAAGCTAGCTAGCTAGCCAAACAGCTTGGCTTTGTTTTGTTGGTTTGTTAGAAATAAAGCGGAGTGATCATGTTTGCATAATCTTGGTGTATTGTATTCATGATAACAACAACACGCAAACATGATAAAAGCACATCTGTAAGTCTGGCGCTGGTGGTCCAGAGGAGGGGGGAGAGAAAGAGAGAGAGAGAGAGAGAGAGAGAGAGAGAGAGAGAGAGAGAGAGAGACGAGGGGGTCTATTGTTTTTCTGGGAGGAAGCCGGCAGTTTTGGCCGCGTTGAGAAGCAGGAAGTCAGAAGACCTGCCCATCCTCACAGACAGCTGGTGCCCTGCGATAGCCATCCCTTCTTCCTGTTAGTCCGGTTCCCACCTTGATCCAGGCAGCTGGACACTAAGCAGACGATTCCACCTCACCTGAAACCGGTCCAGAAGGCCGAGCTGCAACTTCTAAAATGATATTATAGTGTGGTATTGTAAAAAGTGTTTATTGCTTAAAAAAATAAGCAAGAATTTAAGGCTGGCCCGAATAGCATTTTACAGGTTTAAAATTATCGTTAGTTTCGTTGGACCTCCGAGACAGGATTGTATCGAGGCACAAATCTGGGGAAAGATACAGAAAGATGTCTGCAGCATTGAAGGTCCCAATGAGCACAATAGCTTCCATAATCTGTAAATAGAAGAAGTTTGGAACCACCAGAATTCTTCCTAGAGCTGGCAGCCCGGCAAAACTGAGCAATCAGGTCCAGCTTTGCTCCGTGGAGACAGGAGAACCTTCCTGAAGGACAACCATTTCTGTAGCACTCTACTAATCAGGCCTGTATAGTAGAGTGACCAGACAGAAAGAAGCCACTCCTCTGTAAAAGGCACATGACAGCTCGCCTGGAGTGGTGGTCCAGAGGAGGAGAAACAATGGAAGGAGATCACAGACAGACAGACAGACAGACAGACAGACAAGGAGGTCTGTTTGACAGTCTATTGTTTTTATAGGAGGAAGATGGCAGTTTTGGCTGTGTTGAGAAGCAGGAAGTCAGATGACCTACCAATCCTCACAGACAGCTGGTGCAGCTTCGATAGCCATCCCCACTTCCTGTTAGTCCGAGACAACGGTTCCATCCCACCCGGAACTAGTCACCAATACGTCATGTTACATTGGCAAAGTTCCAAACAATCTAATCCAGTAAAATATTTAGTCCAAAACACTAATTGCATTAATATATACTGCACGGGCTGCTCTTAATAAAATAAGCTGGCAGACGTAATATTCTTTACATTCTGTCATACTGGTAACTTTCAAAGCCGCTCCGTGCTGCAAGGACTCGAGTGACAGATTGAACCAATAGGAGATGTGTACAACATGCATTGCCAAATGACAGTCTGTCCCTCTGCTTACAGCTAGGCCAAACTAGTTGAAACCAGAGGCACTCAATGGAACTTCAAACATGTGGATTCTTTCAATTATTAAGAAATTACTAGTCACAGGGCAAATGCGCATAAGATTAAAATAAAAGAATAATCAAATCCCCAAATTTCAAACCGAATACCTACTTATCAAATGAATACCGAATAGCCGAGTATTCTGGGCCAGCCCAGCTAGGATTTATTATTTATTATTATTATTATTATTATTATGACAGTTACTTTAAATAGTGTAATGGCTTTCGCCAAATGGCGCTGTCGTTCGGCGGTGCGTCAAGGAGAGCAACGTTTGAATCGTAATGACAAATTGATGGAGGATATTCAGTGCATGTTTATGGCTTGACGCCCAAGAAATAGAACCACGTTCTAAACCTTGGCGTCGACGCGTGTCAGAGGCTGCCAGTGGGCGTTGCCTCGTTAAAAAGAACTAAAATCCTTGCATCACGTGACGCGCGTCGACGGCTTCAGTGGGAGACAACAGAAGCTAAACACAAGTTTAAAGCAATACAATAATTACTGACAGGTTTATATCATCGATCTAGACTATGTATATTTCATCAAATTAATGATGTAATACATGCATTTTACAACTAAACACAGCATTTATGGTGAGGGAGTTATGCATTCTAGAGGGGGTTCAAGTTCACTATCCAAGAGATATCAATCATAGAATAACACTGTAGACATACTAGGATATTGAAATTGATTCTTGTGTGGCTGTTTCTGGCAATTGTGCTGTTATTTTCTTCTCTGTGTTAATGTATAATTTATACTTTTAAATGTACCTTGACTTGAAGATGCATAATATGCCAAAGATTTAGTTAAAGGTTTTTTTTCTAAACAATGACTGACAATGCGTGCAATATGTTTATTTGAGTAGGCATCAATTATTTCAGATGGTAGATTATATTTAGTCGGAACAGAAAGATGTTTTTCAGCATAAAAAGCACTGTCTTTCTTCACTGGCCAGACAGAGCCAAAGTTTTATTTTCATTAGGCTTTTGTATCCAAACAAAAATGCACACTGTATTAATCAACAGCTGCAGACAAACACAGTTAGCCTGAACTGGTTTCAACTATATTCTATTTTATGTGTCGTTAATGTGAGTTGGACTGAATAAAACTTGCAATAAGGGTTTATTTTGGTCTCACTGTATTGTCTCGCTGTTGCTTTGTCAATCTGTCTGCCTGCGTGGGTTTCTGTCTGCCTGCGTGGAGTCATTGTGACCTTAAACCTTTCAATTACACAATTCCCAAATCTATGCTATGAACCACAATATACAGCGAAATACAACAGTGGCTCAATAGTGTGACATATTGTCTCTAGGACTGCCGTTAGTCGATTCCTTCATTAATTAGTCCGTTTGCTTTCAGTTGACCAAGATATTTTTTGACGATTACTCAATATTGATAAAGTACATATCTGGTGTTCACTAGATACAAATATGTTTAGCGGTGTTTTTAATGTAGAAAAATCACTGTTAAAGCGGTAGACAAAATCTATCACTATTAGTTCTCTCTCTCCCCCCTTCTCTCTCTCTCTCCCCCCCCCTCTCTCTCTCTCTCCCCCCCTCCATTTACTCAATCCCTCTTAATTCGATTGAGCTCAAAGCCTGGCTGTCCCAACTGTAATAATCTCTCTGGAGTGGCAGACAATAACAACCCTGAGAACTACGGCGATGCAAACGTGCAGCTAGCTGATTCAAACTCATTAATACACATTTGTTTTATTATCACCCTTCCCTCTCCCTCTCTGTCTGTGTAACCAATCAGGTGCCAGCGTTCCCAGGCTCCGTGGCGACGTCAATCAACAGCCGTCTACATCTGCACACTGCAGCTGAGCCAAGGCCGCATCATCCCCGCCTGTCAATCACGCGATACACCTTCAATCCTGCCTCTCCATTTTACTGTAAAGTAGCTCTGCTCAGCCACCACACACACACACACACACACACACACACACACACACACACACACACACACACGCACACAGCATTGCAAGGCACTTTTATAAGTTAAATCCCCTCTTCCCACACACACACACACGTTGACATACAGGCTCAAAGAAAATCATATTGACAGTGAGGGAGGATGCACGCACACACACACCTACAGTATGTAGAGAGACACACACCGAACACCCAGGTAGAGAGCCAGGCAGGCAGGCACACACACACACACACACACACACACACACGTAGACAGATCGTCCATCTTTGAGACCTCTTCCCACCATCCCACCATCAAATTCAATAATAAAAAGCCCCCCCCACCCCGTCCACCCGTCAATCTTTTATTCAACAGCGGAGCAAAGGAATCATTTCTATAGGGGTCCCTCACGTTGCGTAGCGAGCTGATGGAGGCTGGCGACGCTAGAGAAGACGTGAGCAGGTCTCATAGGACGAGCGTACACGCTAAGGCCCAGGCTTGTGTACACGCTAAGTGCACGCGCTTGTGTACACGCTAAGTGCACGCGCTTGTGTACACGCTAAGTGCACGCGCTTGTGTACACGCTAAGGCACACACGTGTGCACGCGCTTGTGTACACGCTAAGTGCACGCGCTTGTGTACACGCTAAGGCACACGAGTGTACACGCGCTTGTGTACACGCTAAGGCACACGAGTGTACACGCGCTTGTGTACACGCTAAGGCACACACGTGTGCACGCGCTTGTGTACACGCTAAGACAGAACAGTTAACGATGACAAGCTATCAATCACATCACATTTTGGTTGAGCCTTTACTTCACCATGTGTCCTGTCATGCACAGTGGGGCAGATTCATGCTGAATAACAAGATTGTCATGTACAGTATTGTATTGCTAAAACTGGGATAGTGTGTGGTTTCTTTCCCCCAAATTAAATAAGGTGCTTTGTACAATATTTTATAAATAAATAAATATAGTAGCTAACAAAAATGTTTTTCCCCAAATTTAAAAAGGTGCTTTATTATTTTGAAATTGTCATACAACTGTGTTTTTAAATTTATAAATGAACCAATCGTCCCAGATGTCAAATCCTTCTCACTTCTGGCCTCTTGCCACCAATGTAGTAAAAATACAATCGAGAGTTTGCACACTTTTTTGCTGTTTACAATTGAAATCAATGATTTCAATTATATTTTGTATTTGAGCAGCGCGTGTTGGCCGCGGCTTCCGTTTAAAATAGACATGGTGCCTAGCTTTAGCGAAGCAGAGCGGAGCCGCTTCTTGGACTAGAGTGGCCGCGATCAGCGCCGGAGGCCGTGTCGGAGCCGGAACGCGTCACACACTCTCTTCACCTGCACCCAATGGTAACTCGTAGCAACACACTCGAACCGTGGGGAGTGATCCATACGGGTCACGGATCAACTACGATCCACTAGAAGCTTAGAGTGACATCTAGTGGTAGATATGATTAAAACTGGGCCAAAATCAACATTATGATTTGGGAACACTGTATAGTATACAAAATATTAATTATGGTATTCTTGCTGTAGGCTACATTACCTTCAGTTATAACAAAAGGTAATTTATTCCAGTTGGCTAGTATTTGAATATTTGCGTTATTTTTTTTATCTGAACTTAAGCGCAAATTTAAAACAACAAGGAAAGACAACAAAGTGAAACCAAGTTAAGTGAACTAATTTAGCTAACTACACAACATTATGCTGTAAGACCACAGCTAAAAATGTTGGTACTAGAACAGGAAGTGTGTTGTTTATTCATCAACAGTTTAAATGTGTGCACATCTTGTTAAGGTGCCTTTATAGGGTTTAACACAATTCCCAGAGTTTTCTTCCCCTCATTATTTCTATCTGTTCTCACGGTGACTTAAATTATCAGCAGCGGCCATTTTACGGCTGCAGTTAGCGAGTGCTTTGTGAATAACTTTCAAGTCGTGGTCTCCGCTCTGCGAACTGGCCCACTAAACATTCCACAGTCTTCTCTCTTGTGTTTGAACTACTTCTGAAGGGAGCCTTGCTCTTTGATTGCATCATTGAGTGTAACTTTCATCACACCACTGATAGATTGCAGTGCCAGACGAGATGGGGTGGGTAGGGCCTACAGCTCACGGGACTAAACTAACACCATATCATTGAACATTCTGTGTAGAAAACAACAGCATTTCTATACTGTACGGTGTGATTATTAGGGGGGTAAACCCATCACGATTCTTAGGGCAACGATTCGATATTCAGTGTATGGTTGCACCCCTAGTAACTATAATAGAGAAATAAGAAATACATTGTCCATCTTTGCCAACCAGAACCAGAGCCTGACCCAGCCCTGTTGTTGTACCACTCCACACCGCTTGGTGGAGCGGTCAATGTCGATTGGCCGTTAAGGCGTCTAAGCACAAACACCATTGGCTATAGATGGTTTTAACAAACATACGCTCTAAATTAACTTCCGGTTGTTTATTATTGGGTTTGCGTTTAGTGGCACGTGGCACAGACTATACAGTAAATGGAGTGAAAGCTAAATAAATTAACAACCGTATGTAGTTTACATGGTGGTGGTAGTCTGGGGTGCAACCTGACCCCAGGAATAAATGCAATTTAGAAAAGAAAGTTCTCCTAAAGAATAGAGGTCACCCACGAGCAGAGATCACTGCTGTGAAAAAAGAGGCTTTCCAACTGTATGGGGGGTGAATGTATATATAACTCAATCAAAAATATATTAAGCCATTATAATGGATAGGCACGTATTATGGTGGGGTAATGAGTGCTGCAGACATCGATACTACACAGGTACTACACCGCAAAACTTTAAAAGTTGTCCCCTCATCCCTCCGAATAGCAAAGATCAATTTCTTCTTGAGGTCCTCGTCTGCTGGAAAGCAATGGAAACTAAGACATGGCTGTTTTCTGCTAGAATTGGTACTAAAAGGTACGCAACAATCAGAACTATGAGCCCTCCTCTTCGTTTGCAGCATTGTAAGTACGTATCCAATCCGACCGGAAGCACTGATGAGCTTCAGCTCGCTGAAATGGAAGTCATACCCCAGAAATGTTAGTACTTTAGTACAGTTAGTTACTGCTACAGCACCAGTGTCCCGACTGTAGGTATGCAATCACGTTCAGCATATGTTTGATGAAAATGTCAGCTGAAAAATATGACTAATTCATTAAAAGCATATTAAATAGCGCAAGATCAAAAGCCTATGATGCGCCAAGCTACATAGCTTGGCTTAGCATTGTTGTAGACACAAAGAAGTGAAGGCACAAGTTGTTGGGCTGTTTTCAGTTTTAACAAACCAACATTCCCAAAGGCTACAACCAGCTACAACGGTGTTGGGAGAAATGTGCGCTTCAATAGGGCACATTCCCTAAATTAAACCTCATTCGTTGGGCTAGGCTACACAAAACAAACAACATTGACGACTCCAGCGCTGTTCCAACTGTTTTTAACTGAAAGAGCCGGGAACGCAGCGCTTAACTACATAGGGTTTGTATTGAATATAAGCGCACTCAGCGCTAAAAACGCCTTTGTTGTGCACAGGCCCTTAACCTCATAATAACTAGTGCAAGAACAGAACAACACGTGGAAGGACACTTACAGCTGTGTGCTGTACAGGAACACCCACGAGGGAAACATCACTGATGCCACATATCAGATGTCAGTCCTCCCTCACATCCGACATGGTTGTCCTCTTTTCAAAAATACTGTACTTGTAGCTATTCCTATAAGTCTCTCAGGTGCTTGGTAAGTCACACATCAATATGTTTGTACACACACACACACACACACACACAGAACAGTTTGAGTGCAATACATATTAAATGTAATATATATTTAAATGTCTAAACTGTATATATAATTATCAGGATCATTATTTTGGCCAGGATCGCCACAATCTTCTCATGCGACACGTCATAACTCATATTTACAGTAACACACGTGCTACAGTGCAAGCCGTCCCCCGGCTGGATGCAAACACAACGTTTATTTGCATAGCTCACATCGGAGGCTTCTCCGACACACTGCACGGGCGTTTTGCATGATCGCACCTACACCTGGCGCTGCAGCAGTTACACCTGGGTCTACGCTCTCCTCTGAGCCACCCCAGCGTGATCTCAACACCCAGGGCCAACTTGGATGCCGCCGAACAGATATGTATGGCCGAGGTATGAGAATGTTTGCAAACCGTATTTCACGTGAAGCGTGATGCGGTCTGAGAGGAAACGCATCAGTGAATGTAGATTCATGGAAGTACTGTATTGTACAGTATGTATTTGTGCATGTGTGTGTGTGTGTGTGTGCGTGCGCCCGCATCACTCAGCACACCTGAAAGAAGGAAGCCTTGCTATCGGCGGTGAGTCATCATCGCCATGGCGTTAAGGCTCCCTGTTCCCGTGGGAACAAGGTTCCCATTGCCGCACCGCAGGGGAATTTTGGTTTTACATTTGAAAAGCCAACCCAGGCCCAGCTTACAAAGCCATCCGCTTTCCCATCTCTATCTCTCTCTCTCTCTCTCTCTCTCTCTCTCTCTCTCTCTCTGTCTCTCTCTCTCCATCCCTACCTCTCCCTCTCTCCACCTCCCCCCTCCCTCTCTCTCTCTCCTTGGATTGGCTGAGACACACACACACACACACACACACACACACACACACACACACACACGTTCAGAGCCACATGCTTATCTGTGCGCGATGTTCAATATGTTTCACATATCAGACGTTTATGCAGATGAGGCTCAGGGGAAGATACAGAAAACATAACAAACAGTTCCAGGATGTCTCGTCAAAGCAGGCTGACACCAGAGCTTGTTTGCATTAACCACCATGAATAGGACATCTACAGGGTCATATACAGCCGTGGAAAAAGTTAAAAGACCACTGCACGTTTTGTTTTAATGTAATAGTATAAATATACTGTAAAAAAATGTTTTATAAATTCCAATCTAAAAATACAAATATTACATGCAAGTACATTTAAATGTATAAATTGTAAAAATCTGAGAAACTGCTTCAGTGGTCACTTAGTTTAGTCTGCGACTGTATATCACTAAAGAAATTATAATATTGTCTTTACCAAGGTCCCCCCAAAAAAGAAAGAAACCACAATGCATTGTGGGAGTCTTACTGTATCTCTTTGGTCCGTCTTCGAGACAGAAGGAGAGAGTGAGAGTTGCATCCTCCTCAAAGAACTCTGTAGCAAAGGCATCCCACCACAAGCTGTCGCTCTCCTGTATAGAGAAACACCAGGTCAGACTCTGCAGTACCTCGAATGGCCACTTGAGGCTTTGCTGCACAATGGAGTGTTAATCCCCATAGACTCCAATGTTAAAATGTAGACTTTACAGCAAAAAAACTGCTATAGCTATCTCCCCGTTCATGACAACTGTACGGGGGGTGAATCATTTGATAACTCATCAGTAAGAATAAAACAAACCACGTCACAGAGGGTTTTCTTTATACAGTCTGTTGGTCAAACAACAGGTAGACTGTACTGGTAGAGGAAAACACAGGTCAGAGGTCAGCCGGTAGACTTAAACACAGGTGTCGATCACTGTCTACCAATCACAGCAAGACACACAAGGGGAAGAGTTTCCAAACAAACTGGTGCAGAAAGCTAGTTTGAACTCAACATCAAAACAAACAACACCTCCCTCAGAAGCTAAGCCCTCAAATTGTATACAAGGCTGGGATAGTGTTGGGTGGTGCGTTCTGCACCACTTTGTTTATGTTCTCATTTACAGAGCCTGGGCTGTGTGGGGACCCTTGATGAGATGAATGCTGAATTTGACAAAAAAGTGTATTTGATTAGAAAACCCTGACCACACATTTAACTGCTGCCGGTACCAACCAAACTAAGCAACTGAATGAGGGACAGGTTTTTGGTTCTCTACCCAACGGTAGAGCTCACAAAACCAGGATGTGTCAGAATCGTGGCGTTGAGGATATTCATACATTTTGTTGTCGAGTAGCCAGTGCGATACTAGTCGTACTGTATCAGCAGCCTAAACTGTAGAACCATTTGAAAATGTACCATTTGAAAAGGGTCATAAACTGAGATTATTTTGTGGTCATTAAGAGAAACAACAACGGTTTTGGTTTCAAACACAAAAACACTTGAATGCAAATGTAGTGCATTTTCAAAACAAGTTAGATTCAGAATCTGACTGATTCGCAAGTACGTTCACACACACAAGGAGTTTAGAATGGTGTAGCTGATGCAGTAGCACATGGGCCTGACACTGCACAGTGGGACAAAATGTCACATACGTTTGTTTTAGATTCTATAGGCACACATTGTCCCAGCACTGCACACCGTGTAAATCACTTCTCTCTCCCCCTCCCACGCACACAGAGACACCATTACAACTATCAACCAGGAGGGGAGGGTTTGCGGGACACCCCAAGCCCCCGTCCCTACACGACCTTTGAACCCCCCAAATGATGCCAATTTCCCCTGACGCGTTATGACAGATCCCCGCGTTTCATCCAGGGTCGGGCCAGAGGGATCGCTAGCAGTTTTCCAGATGTTAGCAATTAGCGCTGTCACCATCGAGCAACGTCAAGCCCAATAAGCAGAGCCCCCGGACTCCACGGGGGTCAGCGTATCCCCACATCCGCTGGTTCCTACGCTAAGAAGGTTGCAATTCCCACCGTCCACGCAGAGGTCAATCAATAGACGATTATGAACTAGCAGGAAACGGCGTCTGCTGGCAAACCAATCATCTTCGCCCTGGGCTTTCCATTTCGTGTGGAATTAAACGACAGGGTGAGTAAGAATTAAATGGTAGCTTTTTAATATTTATGAGCTGTGCGCGTGACGGCACAAATCTGTCGCCTGTGGAAATGTCAGCTTCAGTGCAAATGTCTGAAGCAATGTTTCCAGTACTGTTAAACAGGTTGCAAGCGAGGTGTACACCTGGCAGTGGCTTCTGGGAAATGCTGGAAAGAAGGGCATAATATAACAATACTCTTTGATACGTCTGCAAAGGCACAACCAGAGTTCAGGTCAACATAATGTGTATGTTGCGTTAATGTAGCTAAAAAAAATGGTGTATGTGATGCACAGATCTGTTTTCTTGTCGCTTTATGTGTGTGTGTGTGTGTGTGTGTGTTTGCGTGCGTGCGTGCGTCACCCTGACATCGGGAAAGACAGTGAGAACAGAGGACAGACAGAAGCAGGGGACAGAGGACGAGAGATACACGGGGGGAGAGAGAGAGCGACAGAGAGACATTCAGTGTCAGAGAGCGAGGGACAGTTCATCAGATAATCAGACTCCGTGAGGGGGCGGGGCCTCCTGGGATTGACATCTCTCTCCCAAATATTGTTATATACGTGCACATGAAAATCACTTTTTTAAGCATCCATCAGACATGTTTTCATGTGTGCCTGTCCGTCAATGAGACGCCATGACAACCGGTTGTGCCTGCGGGCACTAAAGAAACATTTTACTGTACATCTGTCATCGACCATACCCCCATTTTCTAGCCACACCCCCGTGCTCTCTAGCCGTCCCGCTGCTCAAAGGAAGGAGTGCCCCCTACTGGCCCTCCAACAACACTTAGCAAGGTAGAGGTCAGGTATCTCAAGTATGATTACAGGTAGGCAAACTCTGGGGCTTGAACCTACAACTTTAGACTGGGAGTCCAACACCCAGACCACTAGACCATCCTCCCCCAAAGTATAGATACAGAGGAGGTTCTCTCACATTATAGATTCCCCTTATCACCAGGTCGATGTCCTGCTCATCCCTCTCACACAATATGGCTTCATTGACAAACACAAAGAATAAATGGAATGGAATTCATATTATGGCGTTTTCTGCTTCAGTGGTTCTCAAACATGTTTGGCAAACATGTGTCTCCTTTCAATGGACCGTTCACCAGAGTGTGATTGACAGTGTGATTGAATAATCGGAAGGCCCAAATAGGTTGCTATGTGCCACACTGTCAGATAAACAAGAATCACTGCGTTCGCCATGGGAATGTATTGGCTGCAATAAAGTTTTATTTATTTTTAAATTAAATAGTAGGCTACTAGATTTAAATGAGAAACTGAAACCATCAGGTGGCTAAATCCTGCTGTTTTGCGATTTCTCCCATTATTGTTAATGACACAATGTTGGTTGTCTCTGATGTTATTGTCTGCATAGCCATGTGGGTCAGCTGTCTGACAGACGCCCATGGGCGTGGCTAACTCGCTTCTGGGGAAAGGTCCATTATCTTACAAACCTAAGGATCCCACTTTACTGGACTTCAACCTTTTTTTAAATGGCAGTCATCCAAGAATGCCTTCAAACTTCGAGCTCAAATCAAAAGCAAAAACTACCTCTCCCTTCAATGCCATAGGTTAGCAACTACATACCCTTCACATCACAACAGACTCCCAGCAGGACAATGAATGTGGGACACACAACAATTAGACTCACCTGAGAACAAAGCATCTACTTTCACCCACAGAGGGGGACAGTTCCTGTAGGCCAGACGAATCCTTAAGACAGCCAGCTCTAAACGAAATGTAATTTGAGATAATTCCCAGTTTTAAGTCCGATATCAAATTTACTTGATAATACGTTCTTCCCCTAAATCTGCTTTTACTTAATTTAGTTTTAATCTACAAATTCACTGTTTTACATGCTGATTATAATGTTTGGTGTTTTGGCCAAAGCTTTTACTTCCTTTCGAACCTAATTCACATTTTAAAAAGGAAACGTTTTACTTGCGCTCTTGTTCTTAGGTTTCATTACTCGCGTTAACTTTCTCTGGCTGTTGTTTCAAACTAATGATTTCCTACATTGTCCCCTACTTCATTCTGGGTTTGAGTCAGCCAAAAACAGGTGCTATTTCAAACAGCAGTATTATCTGTTAGAAAAGAAGGGCAACAGTGATATTAGCATGGCGACAAAGTGTCCTGAACACAATGTGACGTTGTGTGTAACCCTTCCGTGGCAAGCCAGAATTATTACCGAGGTCACCCACGTTTTGCTGTTGTACTTGCACAACCCACATCAAGAATGGAAGAACAGCAGTGTTTTTTACACAGCATGTGTAAATGCCTTTAAAACTTAGACTCATAATAACAAGAACGAGAAGTCCAACCACTAATTTGTAATGTGAAGAATGCATAAAGAAACCTATCAAACTACACGTATCGTGAAGAACATGTAAAGCAACACGTCAAACTACACGTAACGTGAAGAACATGTAAAGCAACGGGTCAAACTACACGTAACGTGAAGAACATGTAAAGCAACAGGTCAAACTACACGTAACGTGAAGAACATGTAAAGCAACAGGTCAAACTACACACACCGTACAAGGGACCTTCATTTTAGAGGCAATATCCATAAATCGCTGGTGCAGCTTTGGCCAGAATGCGGTCTAAGCCTTGGATGGTGCCGTCTCTGCCTCAGCCCACTCGAGCCTGACCAGCTTCTCCACACAGTGGAGACTCCGGCTGCCAGCCGTGTTGGCTTGGGCTCTGGTAACGCCCGTACAGACAGAACCCTGCAGCTGAAGTTGAACCCCAGCTGGAGGAGAATACACCATGGACCATTGTAAGCCAATTGGATGACAAGACACTTTGTCAAATTCACCAAACATCTCCTCGCAGTCCACCAGTGCTGAAAAAGAACATCCTGGCACTTCAACAGTACACAGCTCTGGCTCCGTAATTGGGAACACAACACAAAGTGGTGAACACCACTCACAACAGTGCCCTTGGTTTCGCAATGCGTTTCAAAAACGTTTTTCTGAGGGAGTTTTATGATTTGAGCTCAAAAGTTGGCAAGCATTCTGGAGAATGACGTGCTCTGCCTTTAATCCCTACGTCACCAACGAGGTGCTCAGAGCGTGGCGTTAGAGGTGCAGCAGCGCAGGCTACACGCCGCATAGTCACTATTAGATGCACCACACATTTGATATTTTCAACACAAATCAATGGCAACAAGTCAATAGAAACTTGTGAGCTTCGTAAAAAAGTAAAAAATAAAATAAACAAGCCGCCACAGGAGGCAAACAGAGGAAACCCCTGCCACATACACTCCCTCTCTCTCTCTCTCCCTCTCCCTCTCTCTCTCTCAGAGACCCTGTCGAGACACACGTCAGCCGATAAGACCCTATTGATTCAGAAGGGGGATTTATCAATGTGTCAATTGGCCGCTACACAACTACAAATCACCGCCGTCACCCTGGACTCCACGTGTGTGTGTGTGTGTGTGTGTAACAGCGAGGAAAGCGTCATTTGTAAATATCTACATAGCCCAGGTGAAGACCCAGAGTGTCCTGCTGACAGCACCCCTCAGGGTCAAGCCATGGCCAGTGGCATCAAGGTGATGCTATTTGTGTAACAAGTCAAGGTTCTTCATATAGCCCTTAATCACATTACAGTCTCTGTACAGCAACCCTCATCTCACATGGAAACAAACAACACCCCTTAACCTGCTCCTCCATGACATGTGAACTAACCGTGTTATGTAGTGGTAATTTATGTAATATTGACAGATGCAACAGGTGGATTGGTCCTTGTCCCAGTTATAGTAATGTCTGTTCAGGTCTGAGGGTGTGTTCAGGTCCCAGTTAGGACCTTGTCTGTTCAGGTCTGAGGGTGTGTTCAGGTCCCAGTTAGGACCTTGTCTGTTCAGGTCTGAGGGTGTGTTCCGGTCCCAGTTAGGACCATGTCTGTTCAGGTCTGGGGGTGTGTTCCGGTCCCAGTTAGGACCATGTCTGTTCAGGTCTGAGAGTGTGTTCCGGTCCCAGTTAGGACCATGTCTGTTCAGGTCTGGGGATGTGTTCCGGTCCCAGTTAGGACCAGTTCCGCTCAGCATCTCTTGGTAACATACCGACATGCCGAGATGGCTGGGCACCCCATCACAGTATCACAATGGTCAGACATTTTAATAAAAAAAAAAATGTTTAAAGATTATAATTTTAATCAATATATTATATAGTTATACTATATTTTAGTCGTGGGAAAGAACAAATAGTAAGCGTCTGACACTACTCATTAAAACTTAAACTTAAAATTATTTATTTTACTTTAAAATTGTATGATTATAATAATGTAGATAAAAGACAAACTGGATATCACAGGGACCAGTAGCTGCAAAATACCATATTCCTGAGGAAATAGCTAAATGTGTTTATACAGCAGTGCTGATACATTATTGTCAAACCCCCACACCACCACACACCCCCACCATGACCCATTACCCAGCATGCTCTAGTCATCTGATATTCCCTCCCCACCGCACCCTGCACCCAGCCTATTCAAGTGAATGTCGTCCATGACGATTAGGTGTTTCTCGGGCCTAACCTTGGTAAATGAACAATGTCTGAAACCCCATTCAGCTGCCCAGCAGTGTGTGTGAATTAGGCCGGGGGCTGCAAGCTGTCAAACAGCATGATTACACACACACATAAACATTATCAAAAGCTCTGTACGTAACAAGCTGCTTGAATCAAGTTGCATTTCCGCCAGCCAGTTCCTTTAAACCTCCGGCCTCAGCCCATCCATCACTGCTCAGTCCCAAATCAGACATATCTGTGCATTATGAGTCATATCACATCTTGCACTATAGCAAGCTGCTTTTGCAATATATATAACAAGCAATAAAAGCATTCCAGGATCCCCAGAAGCTCATTGTTTAAAAAGTGAGCTATGTTTACAACAAAGAAATGTTATATAATTTTATTTTATTTTATTTTTTTGCATGATGCCACGTAACTTTAACGGGCCAGAATACGCAGTTCAACCATGTTTTGCACAGTAGCCTGCCTTTCTGCGTTGCTGCTGATCTCAAAATAACACCAAATATTGCATTTTCTTTGCACCAATTAAGCCTCTTCATGTTAGTTTGCATCCATTTTCAAAATAATAATAATAATAAACGTATTTATTTGTATAGCACCTTTCATACACAATGTGCAACTCAACGTGCTTTACAGTTAAAAACATTTGAACAAAGGAT
>JAODOY010014850.1:2212-25321 GCA_025399855.1 Forbesichthys papilliferus | reverse complement strand
TATATTCACACGCACATACACACTACACACACACATGCACTATTTTCACACAAACACACACGCATGCACTATATTCACACGCACACACACACATGCACTATATTCACACACACAAACACACACACAATGGAGCATGTCCACTGGCTCACGAGGGAGTGGCGCAGGCAGCTCGTGTCCCGTTGCCACGGCACCGCTGCAGGAGATAAGAGCAGCCGCAGGTCAGGGGACTAACGCCACATTGCTCCGGCTGTCATCGCCTCCTCTAGACCCCCCCCCCCCCTCTCTCTCTCTCCCTCCCTCTCTCTCCCTCTCCCTCCCTCTCTCTCTCTCTCTCCCTCTCACTGCCCATTCAGACACAACGGGTCTAAATCGGGGGAACCACACAGGGAGAATAACAATCCAATAACAGTGACAGATGGAAGTCAAGAGGGGCAAAGAGAAAATGGGTGAGAGAGAGGGAGAGAGAGAGATGGGGGAAGAGAGAGAGAGAGAAAGAGACAGAGAGAGAGAGAGATAGGGGAAGAGGGAGAGAGAGAAAGAGAGAGAGTGAGAGAGAGAGAGCGAGAGAGCAGACAAGAGAACACGCTTATTGGGGGAGCGTGAGATGTATGTAAGCTCTTGCCCGGTGACATTCGCCCGATCTGTCAGGTCTGACCAGCCTCTCTGGGCTGGGCTGCACACTCAGACAGGGGCCGCATGTTACCTGAGACCAAGTGTGCCGGCACACAGTTTACCGGATTAGTATCACAATTCAACAGTACATTTGCTCAACACCCCAAAAGAGCATTGTGTTGCTAAACTGGCATTTTAAATAAATAAATAACAAAATACAGTGGCCACTTTAATAGCTTCACCGACCGGTGTAGCTATTAATCAGCCAATCATAATGCAGCAATCGAATACATGAAACACGTTACAGATGTCGTCCAGAGGTTCAGATGTCATTCCGAAAAAAACATCAAATGTGACCTAAATGGACTTAAGTTACATAAAGTGACTTAAGTGACCATAGTGTCAGACAGGTCAGATCTCACAATCTGCTGATCTCTTGTGATCTTCACACACACACACGCACGCACGCACGCACGCACACACACACACACGCGCGCACACACACACACACACGCACACACACACACACACACACACACGCCAGCTGAACGGACAGACTGGTTTAGGCCAGCAGGTAGGTAACTCAAGTGACCACACATTACAGCAGTATGCAGATGAGAAACACACAACAGCCCATACACAAAAGAAATGGATGTGCTACACAACAAAAGACTTAGGTGACTTGTGTACCTAGTAAAGTGTAGTTATGAATACGGATGAAAAGAATAATGTGTAAAAGGAGAGTGATCATTGCTCACCTGCTCAGACTGAAACATAGTCTATGTCAGCTAACAATATTAGTTATTTCCAACCATGTTGATGACATCGCCTGTGCACAATATGAACGAAACAAGTATGTAGCCAACAGACTCTGCTTAGTTACTGAAACAGATTCTAAATAAACTAAATATATACAGTATATATACTGCAGAACATGGCAGCCTATTATATTATATTATATTTTAGCACAAACTTGCACCGAGCTTTTGTGAACAAGTTGTCCTACTGAATCTTAGATTTTAGATACAGCTACAATTTTATCTTTTGATAATTTATAATTTGCCATTTATCTATCAGAAGACAAATTCCTTAATTTGGTTAGTGACCAAAGAATAACTGAAATATGGATAAATGCTTGACGAGAACCTTACAGCTAAACAACGTGACTTCCTGAAACGAAACGTGAACGTGTTTACTTAACAAAGCACAAAGTCATTAGGCTGATCTGATGAAGTTCTGAAATGACAGCAAGATGCGCTGCATGTCAGCTGGTAAACTCAAGAAGTAAATCAAGCTGTCAAACAAAATAAGTGTCATTGTTGAAGTAGTCTAACTACTATGCTGCAAGAATCTACGACCTCAAGGTGTTTATTTCATTAGAGGTTAACAACAATCCAACAGAATGTAAAATGTGTGTGTTTGTGTGTGTTTGTGTGTGTGTGTGCGCGCGCACAGAATGACAAGTTTGACAAGAGGTGCAGTACAAGGAACAGGACCGAATTGGTCTACATGTACACAAACTTGGCACCAGATACACCAGAAAACACTTGTGCCTGGCAACCTTCGGAGTGCTTTAGCAAACGCTGGGTGATTCAATTTCCCGCACTGTGGAAAAGACATTAGGTGCAAGGGAGGGAGCCCAATACAACAGAAACTTCACCATGACAAACTGTGCGTGTGGCTAATCGGATAAAGCCGTGGTTACATAAAAGACCAATAAACTGTGCATTACCTTAAGTTACACTGATGGCTGGAAACGCTGATACAGGAACTTTTCAACGAGGCAAGTTTGGGCTTCAAGAAAGCACTTAAGTCACAAAAACAGTAACACCATAGTCCTGTAGTAGCCGTATAATGCAGCCTATCAAATGCTACAAAATTATCCCCCTGCGTGGCTGTTAACCAGCAAATACAGACAATGTGTGATTTGACTACCTGCAACTCGTAAGTATAGTTAGGACATTCCACCGACCAATGAAACGCATACCTCTAGAAACACAGGTCTGGTCTAACTGGGCTGCTTCAGGACGACAAGCAGGAACATCTAACTAAGCTACCAGAGAAACCTGATACTCTCACAGAGACTCCCGAATGCATTTAAACCAGGCCAGCACATATAAGGGGTTTGTTAAATATAATATGGTTTTAATACAATCATATGCAGGATATTTTGTAATGTCAGGATGTCCCCCAGCAGGGTATGAATATAAACATACTGTACATGTAGGGTATATCAGAGGCATACGTCTTTTTATTCTCTGTCTATTATAGTATCTCAGAGAAAAGGCGGCTCTGGACAGCGATTGTCTTCCCGCCATCTCAGCAGCCAAATCTATTTCTCCACTGCACACACCCTTATTCCCTCCCCCCACCAGGGCTTCCACAGAACTCCCTGTTCTCTGTAATTTAGGCACTCCCACTGTAATGGACACCCTGTGCTGTACAGTGGGACACAGAAGGGGAGCCTTGAGCCACTACTATGGCTACAGCCTCTCCACGACCCCGAGGCCTCTCAGGTCACCAGCACACCGCTGGACACAGAACCAAGAAGGGACCGGGCCACTGTGGTGAGTGGATGGAAGAGAGAGAGAGAGAGAGACGAGAAGGATGGGGGGAGATAGAGAGAGATGGGAGAGAAATAGAGAGAGAGAGAGAGAGAGAGAGAGAGAGAGAGAGGGAAGGAAGGAGAGAGAGAGACAGGGAGAGAGAGAGAGAGAGAGAGAGAGAGAGAGACAGGAAGGATGGGGGAAGATAGAGAGAGACGGGAGATAAATAGAGAGAGAGAGGGATGGACAGAGAGGGAAGGAAGGAGAGAGAGAGAGAGAGAGAGAGAGAGGGAGGAGACCTTCAACCAAGCCTTTATTGACACAATTCTCTTCTTACACCAAAAAGTTTAATCTTAAAACTAAATATATACATATACTTACACACAAATATATGCATATACACCCACACACACATGCATCTCCATATAGAGAGAGAGGGAAAGAGAGAGAGGGGGAGAGAGAAAGATAAAAAGAGGGAGGCAAATAATTACAAAGAAAAGAGAAGGTGTGGAAGTTCAGGAAAGCTGAGGACAGGGGTGGTGGTTCTCAATGTGGCCCACAAAAACAAGTGGTTAATAGTATGGCACCATATACATTCTTCTTACTCTTTATTGTGGGCTAGCTAGAGATATTTACACTTTTACATTGTTAGGTTATGGTTGAAAAACCACAAGCTAACAATAGCAGACTAACGATGAAGCTAAGCTAGCATATCATTTATTCAGCCTTCATATTGTAAAGAATGGACAAAGTGTCTGACACAAATATCCAGATATCGCAGGTTCAAACCCCATGTTGTACTCAGGAAAAAAAAGCATATATAATAAAAATGTGATAATTTAAATAATGAAAATAAATAATAACAAACTTTTTTTTTTTTTAAACATACGGGCTAGCTGTAGCTAGCTTTCATCTCACAAGAAACTGAAATATTTTCAGTCTGTTTTCCAAGTGCCAAGTTTGGCATAGTGGGTTGTGTGTATGACTCTGAAGCGGAAAGTTTGAGGTTTGAATCTAGCTACCGGTACAACAAAAAACGTTAGTTAAGATCCTAATTTTTAACTACATTTAAATATATACAATTTAAAAAATAAGTAAAGGCTATTGGGCGACTAGCCCAAGCAGTTTCTCCAGAAACTGCCAAAAATGTCTAGTTATTATTCAACTTCTGCTCACCGAACTACACCTCGATACAACTTACAAATCTCACACTTACATAAAATGAATCAGCGTGTTTTGTATCAGGTTGATATTACTTTTCTCAAACAAACATTCAATAAATTTAGATCTATTCACACATTTCAACTGGTTTTTGAAAAACCAAAAGCTAACAATAGCAGACTAACGATAAAGCTAAGCCGGGCGCGTCTCTACTGTCGCATCAGTGATCCGTTTTTGCTCCGTCATCTGCACCGCATCTTGCTCCACCGGCAGCGTGTCAGAAGCAGAGCGTCTTGTTGTGTTTTCATAGCAACAAATTAAACCAAATTTATTAGTTCTGTCAGTGGCAGTTGGTTTTTTGCAGAAGCGTCCCAGCGTCTCCGTCAAAAATAAAACTGCCACCTATTTTTAGTGGAGCCGAGCGGAGAGCCGCTTCTGGACCACTCATGGGCCACTCCTGAGACGCTTCTGGGATGCTTCTGGGATGCTTTGGTGGTTCACTTGTATTGAAAAAAGCTCCACGACGGAGCCAGAACTCGACAGAGACGCGCACGGTGGAAATTGGGGGTAACCCCGGAATTCCACTGGCCGTGTGTGTGGACTGTGTGGGACGCGTTCCGGCTCTGACGCGGTCTCTGGAGCTGAGCTATTCACTGCTTTCAATTCCAACACAAGCGACTAGGAGCGTGTTGGAAATGTCCCACTAGGGTCCCAGAGGGTCTCCGCTCTGCTTCGCTAAAGATAGTCGCTGTGTCTATTTTTGACGGAAGCCGCGGCCAACACGCGCTGCTCAAATGCAAAATACAATTTAAATCGTTTGCAAAACAAAGTGTGCAGACGCTCAATCATATTTCACATGACTACATTGGTGGCAAGAGGCCAAATGTGGAAGGATTTTACATCTAGGATGATCGGTTCATTTTATACATTTAAAAAGTTTTGTTTTTGTTTTATGACACCACAAATCCATTTTATAAGAACAATTCCAGAAAGTTCTGGAATGTGTGTGGAATATAATTGCGGTAGTTTTTGTGAGTAGAACTGAGTGAAAGTAAAGTCAATGTCAAACAGTCAAAGTAGTTTTGTTGATCTCGCCAATACGATTTTAGAAATGCTCTCAGTGGAAGTTGACGCTTCGGGATGACGGAACAAACCGGCGTCGGAGTCGGAACGCAGCGCACACGTGCCCGGTGGAATCCCGGCTCTCTAGTGCTGACTGAGCAAGGAGGTAAAGAGAATGGAGAGAGACAGAAATGAGAGGGGGAGGAGGGGTGGGGAGATACCTAGGTGTAAGCACTGGCTGCTGACTGCTCGAGGTTGTCAGGGACAACGGGATTGCGTAACAGCAGAAATGACAGCATCCCAGAGAGCGTATGCCGCTGAATGCCCTCTCCTTGTTTAACCCGATGCTGCAGTCCGTGTGTCTGCCGTTAGCATCTATCTGAGCTGCTGCTGAACCTGTAAAGGCCAGAACAATATCTGGAAGATCGGCTCACCAATGTAAAAGTGCTCGCAGTGGTGCCAAAACATCACACGATGCAGACATGTCACATTTGACACGCCGTGCTCATCTGAATGGGGTCAGGGTTCTTCTGTCCTGACTGAGGTGCTGAGCGGGCCGAGGGGTTGGGAAGTATCTGAATACATGTAATCAGTTACATAAAAACTGTAACTGTAATCCATTACATAACCAGCTAAAATATTCAGATTGTACACACAATAATCAGATTACTGTTTATTTTATTTATTTATTTTTATGTGATGATTAGTTCTAGATTTAAAAGGGATGTATCAGATGCATAAAACAATTGGCAGTTTTCTTTTAATAAACTTTGATTAACTCATTAACAAAACAAAAAAAAAGTTTGTTTGGCCCCCTTGAGCAACACGGTTACAGAAAAACACAAAAACAATTTTTATGGTGAAGTAATCCAAAAGTAACAAAGTAATCAGATTACATTACTGAATGTAGGTAACCCAAAAATGACGTTACCGATTATAATGTTAGTCTGGTAACTAGTAACTGTAAGGAATTACATTTAAAAAGTAATTTACCTAACTCTACCAGTTAACACTGGGTGGAAATAGATGGGGAATGTGTGGGATTATAAACACCAAACTCTGCTCTGACGGCAGCCTCCCATCTCAGTCACATCTCCCCCTCCTCTCCCCACCTCCTCAATACCAGGAGGTGCTAAAAGCCTCCTGGCTAGCTTTAATATCCAGGAGCGCACAGAAATGAGAAACACACACACACACACACACACAGGGCCGTCCCGGGAGCCATGTCTTTTTTTCTCCGTGTGGCGTTTGTTTTCTCAATTACAGCCTGCGTCAGCATCCTTGTGGTCACACACAGCTGGTGTGTGTGGGGGGGGGGGGGGGGGGGGGGGTGGGTCAGAGGTCTTCCCTTGAGGCTTAAGACTTCTCCACAGAACGGCCTCCACAAAGTGAGGTTGTTCACAGCCTATACTGCTATCTTGTATGTGTCTGTGCGTGCGTGCGTGCATGCGTGTGCGCGAGTGCATGCGTGTACGCTTGCACGCACGCATGTACTGCTGCCAGGCCATGCAGGCTGACATACTGATCTGACAGGCAGATAATACAGTGTCTCCCGTTTCCCGGGCCTGATAAAGTGAGTGACAATTATTGGAAACGTGATACGAGGCGATTTCCCTGGACGTATAGCTCAAGGGCCAGACAATACCTGGGCTAATGCTCTCAGCGTGTTGCTGGAGGACGTCAGATGATGCATAAACTTCTAACAGTCGACCAGTTACGTTGCACAGGCCTTGGAGCTGAACAGCAGCTTCCGCTAGAGCACCTACTTTCAGGGTTGGGTAGGTTACTTTTAAAATGTAACCCGTTACAGTTACAAATTACCACACTACAATTACAATCTGTAATGTCATTTTTGGATTACCTACATTTTTCCCCGTTGGCCTAGCCGGTGTGGGCCTGTATTTCCAGGGCCCCACATCCACTTGTGCTGTCAACCAATCACAGTTGATTGATGCCAGCTGCGTGGATGTGGGGTTATATAAGGCTGGGACGTCCTAAGTTCGGGGTGGGTCATTGTTTGCACGTGTGGTGTTTCCTGCCCTGTGTTTTGTTTGTAGTTTGTAGTTTGTAGTTTGGGTTCTGTCTACACTTGGCTCGCGTCGTGACATTTCCTGCATTGGCGACGCCATATCTGTCTATTCTTTTGACCGTTTATGTTGCTCAGGATATCAGAGGTATATATATAAGAGAACAGACAAGTGTTTTATGCGGCTTTCTTCTGCAAATTTCCCTTTAAAATTTGAAAGTAGTCCTAGAAGTAATTTTCAATTTCAATTTTAATTGTCAATTTTTTTTAAAATACCTGTAATCTGATTCCACTATTTTAGATGTACATAACTGTAACAGTTACTGTATTTTTATTTTATTTTAATTAGTTACTTCCCAACCCTGTCCACTTTAGAGGGACTTTCGCAGCACAGGACCACCTCTATGGATACGGTAGCCGGGGGCTACGACCTTGACAATAGACATTGTCACATAAGAAAACAAAACAGCAGTATATCCATGGCCTATAACGTCCTAGTAGGGTTATTCTGCATGGAATGTATTCTTGTACGGACTTTATTCTCTCCAGGTCCCAGGTTAAGCATTCAACTGAATCGACAGTTGGTTTATTACACGAAACCATCTTGGAAGACGTCCATTGAAAGGGCGGGAACTTTCATGAAATACAAGGCAGGTGATTGCATGAACCTGTGAACCAGCGGAGCAAGTTGTTAAATCAAACTCTTGCCGAAAGCCAGTCGGGAAAATAGTGAGAACATGTTTTCCGTCAATAAAACACATTTAGTGTCGTTCTACACTAAATACTCTCCAGCTCATATTCGCTGTCGGCACGCCTAAACCACGCACATTACCAGTACAACTCGATTTGTCAGGTCGGGTCAATTGTTGCTCAGTTTAAAGCTCCCCAGAATGAAGCTGGCAAGATCAGGATGGTCTCACAGTGTTATAGGTTAAGCAGCCCATCGCTGGCTTTCACTACAGTTGTGACGTGTGTTTTGGCTTGCTGGCAGCTGGGGTACACTGTTGGCCTGTACTCTGTCCGTGGGAAAGCTGTCTGAGGAAAAGCACATGCAAATATTAACCTACAATAAGTCCAAACTGGGACCCTCACGAAGCGTTGCAGCAGAAAACATAACCGTAAACAGCCACACAATATTCTGCCTATATAGACACACACACACACACACACACACACACACACAGGTGCACACAGACAGTGTGTTCTGATAACACGCTGCATCTTAACAACATTGCTCACGTGCGCTGCACAATCAAGTCGAAGGGGAAAGGAGAAAAGTCATGACCTTGGTGGCTTTAAAAGCAAATGGAAGAACACCATTGCACTCCGCCACGGTCCTGAATAATTAATAGCACCTAGAATAACGCGTTTCATCATGACCTCAGATGGCAATGTCAGGACACAGGTTTCCTCCAAGGACGGCAAACATGTTACACATTTTACACTTTAAAAGCATGAATTCTCACGATTAAAACACACACGTAAACACACACATACTTACAAATATGCGCAAGTGTATTATATGAGCATCGCTTTTTTCACTTCTTTCAAAACTTCTTTAAGGTGGTAGGTAATAGTATTAAACACTGATAATAGTAAAAAAAAAATGTAATCCATGCCTGACTGAGCTCCAATTCGACACACAGCCACTTGTCCGGTCGAAATTCGTTTGGTTGGTAATCAAAGGCAGTTGGGCTGAATATTAATTTCATCCACGGTAGTAACACTGCTTCCGCTCCAACTTTTATTTTGACTGTGTGCTCGAATTCCCGGTGCTGTAATCTGGCACGGTGTGAAAAAGTTGCTTCAATAAATGTCAATGGTCAAAGTGGGATTGTTGCTTCTAGTTATAATATATTTCTATGGATGCATTGCACCATGGATGTATTGGCAGTGCACACACTTCTTGAGTAATTATTTTGGAACATGTCTATTTCTTGTGGGAAAGAAAGTGGAATAGTTGTACTCTTGGGTTGTTAAACCAAAAACTTCTTTCTGTCTACAACTATGTTAAGTAAAGTTATGTACTTGCTTGGCTCATCATAGGCTTTTGATCTTGTGCTATTTAATATGTTTTTAATTAATTTGTCAAATTTTCCAGATGACATTTTGATCAAAGATATGCCGAACGTCAATGCATACCTACAGTCTGAACACCGGTGCACTAAACTGGTAGCCAATATGCCGTTGCTCATTACCATCTGAGATCACTTTGCCTAGAAATTGTGTTTATTCCCCAGAACCACGCTATTTAAAAACTTTAAAACAAAAATGTAAAAACAAAAATGTGGCGGTAATATCGCATACCGCACTATTGTACTAACCAACGTAAGTAACCGCATGGAAAATTATTTAACCGTGACGAATTGCTATGCCATGACACACACACACATACACACACACACACACACACACACACAAACACATAAACACTCACACGGTGACCCAAATGAGAAGAGCAAATGCCTGTCACTGAATAGACACGAGTCCATGAGCCCAGACTACACGAACGCATTCAAAACTGAGCTCAATTCAAAGTCCATTACAATGTGAATGCATGACCGTAATAGCATTACTGGCTAGTGGGGCATTTGAGAGGACTCCAACCAAGCTGACACTCCAGGCCTGTGTGTGTGCATGTCTCCAGGATCTTATTCCTGGGTTGCTCTAGCCTCTCAGTCGTGCTGCTAAGCGGGTCCATTACTCCCTGGGGTTTTACAGAGCAGGATTTATGACCAGTGGCGGAGACATTAAAAGGTTTTGTCCGCCAGCCAGCGAAATTACACAAACTGCGTGTGAATGTGCGCAGGTGTGTGTGTGTGTGTGTACATGTGTGCGTGCACGCACACACACCTGCACACATTCACACGCGCGCACGCCAACCATTGGCAGAGGATGCAAGGGGAAATGACAACAACATTGTTAACTACAAGCCCAGGTATGCACGCTTACAGATAATGAGATTCACTCAGATCATCTCGTCTAAGGGCAGAGTCCCTCTCAAGGCGTAGATACGGGCAGAGCACACTCAATGAAAACACTGGCATTCCCCTACTCATTGTGATCCTAGGCACAAGACCTAAAAGATGCAATAAAAGATGCGTTCCACTCTCACTCGTAAAATAAATCACTTGGATAAAATCCATAATACCTCCCTGATCTCCTTCTACTCCTGTGTTTCTCTGGTTAGCAAACTGGGTAATCTGGGAGGAAGGGTGGAAGAGTCTGTTGGGATACTGCTAATCTCACAGAGCCAGCCTTTACTTATATAAAGTCTGGGACACAGCCCTGGCTAGCAATGTGTTTTGATTGACATGCACGACGACCAACTACGTAACTCAATGACCAAGTCGGACGGTAAACTTACAATGAGGAATTGGTTGGAAGACTAAACAGCAGGACAGTAGAGCAACAGCCGCACACAACGCATCATTGGCCCTGGCATTTCACGCATCTATATCAACATGTTGCCACCTGCCAAGACAGACTGTGTGTGTGTGTGTGTGTGTGTATGAGATGAAGCATGGGCAGAGTCCGCAGTGTGTGTGTGTGTGTGTGTGTGTGTGTGTGTGTAAAAGATAGTTTGCGATTGTAAAAATATGGTTATGTAGGCATTACAGGGGATATTGCATCACACTTTATTATTTGAGTATACTGTTACACTGTCTACCTCTTATTCCTTGTGAACTTGCGCACACTTTGTGTGTATGAAGGTAATTTATGCTGAAGCGCAGAGGCCTGGTAGCCTCCGAGTAGCAACTGAACTTTCCAATAAGTGTCGTGTTTATAGCTATACGGGCGTGGTTTAGGTGTGCCGACCGTGGTGTCGACAGCGGAAACGATAACATGATTCATCTAATCCACTGCCATGTGTATTTATTAGTAAGTACAGCCATTCACAAACAGTTTCGATATACAACTCCCGAGATGGACTTGTGACAACAATTATTCTGGCATGTCAGGTTAGAGGCCTGGAGCCAAAGACAAACGCCCTTGACAATAAGGTATACCTGACCATATACGTACCTTAAACTGGCCTTACCATTTAAGAGAGGCCATTGTGCCAACAAGCATGGCAAGGCATAGAAAGAACCCAATGTTTGAGTTGGCAGGGGTATCTGTTTCGTCGTTACATTGTTCCCAAACAAACATGACGTGCATGCACAGCCATGAACCTGACATATCAACACTAAACGGAATCCTACTGGCAAGGCACCAGTCAAGATAAAAAATGTCAATGGCCAATATATAACTAATAAAAACATGAAACACTGTATAATTCCCTTCGTTCCCTTTATCGTAATCACTCAACAACATCTCCTAAACATAATTGCCAAGTGAAGTTACAACGTTGTAAAAACACCTAGGCAGGAGGCCTCACTTGTAGGTTTAAACCACATGTAGTTGTCACTTGTAGGTTTAAACCACATGTAGCTGCCATAAATGGCAGTAATCTTCACAGGCTGTAAGACACGGTTTACCCTCAATTGTTTTGCCATGTCAAACAGCGTTGGACTATTGCAAAGGCAATGGCACGATCTCTTCAGCTCTGTGCTGAGCGTGCGCCTGTCTCCCTCAGCCAGTACCACAAGTGGTCTTGGTCTAGGCACACTGGAGCGGTGGGACCTCTACTGTGCTGATTCAATAAGAAATAATTGCATATTGGCCTCACTACTTGATATGGATGATATTATTATTAATGTGATATGCAAGATAAAAGCTACAGGGATGGATTCAAATAACCTTCTTCTTCCCTTTCACAAAATATGCATTATCCATTATTTTTCTGTCATTTGACTTGGAACACCTATTAACCTCAGGTTTAAAGGAGTAGCCTAAACGTTCTGTGTCAACTTGACAACAAAAAGTATATTGCTGCAATAACATATGCTACTACACCACATTAAACTCGATCGCGTATTTTCTGTCTGCCATATCCAATAGATAACAACATATTATTAACTTAACCCTAGATGACATCGCATCAGCAGAGCATGAAATGAAACTACAATACAAAGGCATGATGTCATCCCCCAAATATCAGGCAAGTAGGTGTAGCCCAGTGTGAAATGAATTATACGTTACGTATACTGCTATCTCATCTTTATTAGTCAGAATTCAACTTGTTGTTAAAGAGATAGGCTACTGGTTGGTTAGGATGATCTAGGCATGTTTTCTACAGTATGTCCTATGTGGACTTCGCGGGTGCGCGGCATCAAACAGCATGTGATTCATGGTGGTAATATCAGACTATTTTTCAATTTCAGACTATTTAGTGTGTGCAGTGGGCACATATCGAAACATTACTAAGATCAGACTAAAGACGGATTCAATGAATAGCCCCCAAAACATGAAACAGATAGGGTGAGATATGCCAGAAAATAATCTACTGTAGGCTACAAGCAAGACAGACCTAACAACGCTTCCGATAAATACACGTAACAGGGGCAAGAAAGAAAGCGATGTTTCGAAAAGCCTGTAGCCTATTAAAGTAGACAGCACTTTTATTATCTATCGTGTAGCATAGACAGTGGCAGCTTTTAACTTCGCCCCAGACTGTTATAAGACATCTACAGTGTGGGACTGTTAACTTCGCACATACTGTACGGTTTCCTATAACTCTCTCCGATACGATCTCAAAGTGACAGTCTCAAAGACAGTCAGTAAACGGCCTGACTAAAACAGCAACATTGGATTTGTGACTTAATATTTACCAGCTTGTTACAGAATGGGTGCTGCAGCCATTTATCCTGTAGCGAAAGGACCAGAAGTCCGCATTTCCTGGAATATGTTGGGTTGAATAAAGCGGGACGGAGGAGTCGCGGCGCCTCTTGAGGAAGGTGCTGAAGGGACGAGAGCAAGCTTTTCACACTGCTTTGTCAAACTGGACAGCGATGCCACATTCAGCTGATCGGCACAACACAACAACATCTCTCGCCCTCCGCAGCACACTGCGCGTCTCCGCACCGCCCCGCACTGGAGGTCCGGGGGCCCCGCCCCCTCTGTAGGCCTGCTATTGGCTTGACGCTTCGAGTCTGCTTCATGAATATTCATGAGCTAGTAAGACACGCGTCGCGCATTGGCTGCTACTTAGTACAATTTATTCAAATTAGGCAGCTCACTCACCTAATAATAATAATAATAATAATAATAATAATAATAATAATAATAATAATATTGATAATGATAATGATAATAATAGGTATGTAATTTTGCCCCAGGATAACCAATTCAATAAAATACGTTTTAACAGTTGAAGTAGTCTATTTTCATTTCTATTTTCATGTGTGTGCGTGTGTGCATATTAAAACATACATGCGTTAAGTTCCTGCTATTGCGTGACGTTGCTCCAATGCCCGCTCTTGTTTTCTGTTGAGCATAGATGTTGAGAAGTACCCGTCCAACTATTGCTCACGAGGCTAGGTGAGAAATATCCTGGTGTAACCAGAGTGAATATGGTCTGGCCACGTTCCATTGGGATGTGCCAATCCATACTGGGCATAGATTTTGGTTCATTTTGAAACTACTGGACAGCGTTTAACCTCTCCAGGAACCATCACCTTATCGTGGTGGAGAGGTTTGTGTGTTGCTATGACCCATGAGAGGTGCTGGAGCTGTGGGCTCCTGATAGGGTCTCGCAAGACAAAGTGGTCTCAGGGGAGGGGCCATACTAAGAATGGTCCAAAAGACCCTTCATGGAAGAACATATAGGAGAGGAGAAGTTACCCTGCCCGGAGGAAGCCTGGTGCCCCCGCCTGGAGCAAGGCCCAGAGAAAGAGCTCGCAGGCGAGCGCCTGGTGGCTGGGTTGCAGCACATGGGTGGCAGCGAAGGTCAGGGGCCACGACGGATCAGACCCGGGCAGCAGAAGATAGCTCTGGGGATGTGGAACGTCACTTCGCTGTGGGTGAAAGACCCAGAACTTGTGCAGGAGGTAGAGTGACTCTGACTGTTGACTGTGCATATACACTGAACGGCACTTCAGAGTATTCAGCCTTCCTAGACCCTGAATGAAGTCCTGTATGGGGCTCCAGTAGGAAACTCCATAGTTCTGCTGGGAGACTTCAAAGTACATGTGGACAATGACACCTGGAGAGGTGATTGGAACAAACGGCCTCCCTGATCTAACCCGAGCAGGCGTATGCTGACTTCTGTGCTAGTCATGGTCAGTCTATAACAAACACCATGTTAGAACATAAGGATGCTCATAAATGTACGTGGTACCAAAGCACCCAAGTCGAAGGTCGATGATCAATTTAGTGATCGTATCATTTGATCTAAGCCGCATGTTAGAGACACTCAAGTGAAGAGAGGGGCAGAGCTGTCAACTGATCACCGTTTGGTGGTGAGTTGGGTCAAGCGGTAGGGGAAGAACCTGGACAGACCTGGTTATCCCAAACGGGTAGTGCCCAAAACTGGGAACGTCTGGAGGATGAGGAGGAAATGGGCCCCTGCCCATGAGATCTTCAACTCACACCTCCGCCGGAGCTTCTCTTGCGGAGGTTGGGGACAATGAGTGGGTTCAAAACTTCCATTGCTGAAGCTTTGACGGAGAGCTGTGGTCTCAAGGTCTTGGGTGCTTACCTGTTTTTATCTTCTCATCTAGCTCTACCACTGCTTTGAAACATGACTGACATATCTCCCCATGCTGATTGGTCTGCCAGCAGGGTGGCTGTGAAAATGCTAATGCTAATGCTATAATCTCAGCAAGGTGGAACTGGGCTACAGGAGAAGGCTCATGATTGCAAAAGGTTGAGTTGTGACAGAAGACTCTCTCTTAGTACAGCAGATATCAAATTATGCTTTAAAGGCCGCTGAATATCTCAGTTTAAAGGTGGAGGTCACACTCACACGCACTCACACACACACACACACACACCAAACACCACACATTACATTCATAATTATTTCCATGGTGACTAAGAAGAAAAATAAAAAACTATTAACAGACACAATGGAGGGTCATCCCCAACAAATAGGATCATTCATTAGCGTCAATCAACCACTTTGTTTATTCTATTTTCGCAAACGGCCGAGCGCGCTTTGTTCTCCGAGCTGCGGACGCGGACGGACGGAGCCACGGCGAAGGGAGAATGGAGGGAGATGGAGAAATAGATGGGAAGGACTTGAGAGAATAACAGAAGGAGAGAAATTGAGAGACGGAGCAGGAGACGGTGGGAGCGGCAACACGGGGACACAGTGTCGCAAGCTCGTCTGCTGTTGCTATACGGTATGACTCTGGCAGGCTTATGTAACCATGCCGGCCTGGCTCGCAGCAGACATTGGCTGCGGTGGCTGCTGTTATTTAACCGCATTGCTCGTCTGAGCTGAACGAGAGCATGCGCGCATGGATGGGACAATATGAGCAGTTAACTTGCGCACATCATACTTTTAGACCTGCAGCTTTCACACTAAAAGTTTGAGGCGAGACAGACTGCATCGTACTGCAGATAAAATGTACTCACTCCAGTTATTAAGGGTTCAGGTCCAATATTATGACTATAATTCTCCACGGCATACCTGCAAATAGAGCTTTAGGGCAGCGTTCTGACAGTTTGACAGCCGTCAGAATTTTTACCTTCATATCACCCAGTAACAAGTCCCCCATTTCTGCCAAGCAAGCCTAATTGGGTTTTAATATTGGGTAAATGTTTCCAGTTCACATATATCAGCGGGACCTAAACCCAATTAGCTCCCCTCATGCAGAGTATAATTTAATGTGCCTGGGTCCCACTTAAAATGCAATTACACCTCAGACAAGCCTTTCCAGTCATTCTTCGAATTGAAGTGGTCATGCAAAATGCACACACAGTCACACAATACAATACTAATCTAACAGTGGCATGTATATACTGTTGTTCCTGCAAAGCAAGCACTGCTGCTGCAAGTGGTTCATAGTCCAAGCAAAACATTATTATAACTAATTCTGAATTCTGAAAAATATGAGCCACTGTATGGATATAGTGTATACAGTCCACTTGACAAACAAAAGTGCTGACTGTGGTAAGAGGAAATATTGTTAGAATTTATTACACTTGGAGTTGGTTTTCAGACACTGCTGGTTGTGTTTGGAGGTTGGTCAATTTTGAATGAGGGACATTTTATGGCCAATCTGCTCATCATATGCAAACCCTGCTCTGAATGCATTAAGTAAGCAGAGAGAAATACTCAAGTAATAACATGTATGTTTACAGTAGCTGAGGGAGGTTTGACAATAAGACGCCAAATCTGTTATATATCCAGAAAGTCTAGACCAATTGAGATCAAATTGATCTTGTCTGTAGTCCAAATCGACCCAGGTGTTGTATAATTATTTTCATGCAGGGAATTTCAGGATACTGCAAGGTATTTACATCCGCCGGGAAATATGCAGTGTTGTTGCACAATGCCATACACAACCAACTGAATCGCTGGCCCATGTAGTACAATCTTGTGTCCATCAAGCATGCACTTGAACAGTCTGAAGAGCGGGGACATCCACTCCACCAAACATTTATACATGCTACACATTCCTTTTCTCAGAAAGCCCTGTAGAGAGAGAGGCAGAGAACGCCAGAGATGACTGTTTATATACACACACAGATATGGTAGTATTTAATGTTGCCTGCATGTTTAAAGAGAGAAATCCACAGAAACAGCCACCTATTTATTTCTTCCTCTGGAGAGGACCTTTGACGATGATCATCAAGTAAATGCCCTGTGTCAAAGAAGTGTTCTTTCTGCAGTGTCAACATTTTCTTCGATGACTTGATAGCCGAATGTAATATCAACAAATAATACTGACGCTAATTCAGACATTGGGAACATTTCTCTAACGGTATTCATGTGTGCTGTGGTGATGTCTCCACTATAGTGAGTCTTCTTAAAGGCAAAGTCAGTGATTGTAAGCTAAGGAAACGCTACGACCAAGGGTGCGGTGCAGCGGTGATCTGTCCCTGTGTGAGAGAGCACTCGCAGTGACTGTGTCTCCTTCCATACATTTCCAGTTAACCTGGGGAGCAGAGCGCTGTAGAAAGTAGATGCACACACATAGAAACACACTTAAGTTGGCCATTTCCATTATTAGGCTGTGAAAAGTCCCTCAAGCAATAATGTTAGAAAGACAGATACAATTTCTAGATGCATAATTAGCTCTTTAGTTTCCCTCTCTGTCTGTCTACGTGTGTGTGTGTGTGTGCGCTGCAGCTATTTGTCATAATCATAGCTCAGTGTGTAGCCACTGCCAGCATGTGACATTGTCGTGTGACACAAATTAAAACCTGTGCACAGCCAAGTTTGCATTCAAGCAAAGGCAGTTCATGCAGGAATGAAGGGGAGGGGGGGCTAGATTTCTACTACTCGGGCTCTCCTGAGTGTCACATTCCAGGATCAAAAACTAAAAGGCGATCAAGCTTTCTGTGCACCTATGCAATTTTTTATTACCTAGGATCCATTTTTCTCCATGGCTTTTGGCATGAATATGTAATTTGACATTAGTTAGTTTTTCCCTTTATTTCTTGTTTTTAATAAGTGAAGCCTGTGGTTGTTTATATGCTATATAACTGCCTTGCCTAAAAAAACAATTCTTGCACAATCACAATATATAAACTTTGGTTTGTCTGCTTGACTTGTTTACAAAGGCAGGTGTCCATGTGTAATTCTTCACACCCAGCGAGGAACAAACTGTACTGTGCCCCGTTAAACCCTCTTGCGTCCTCAAAATGCACACTTGCCCTAATCTGCAATGCCATGTTGTAGGGAAGCGGGGAGCCCCTCTCAGACGCAAAACGCTATCAGCTGCCTTTCATTTAGATAATGTTCTCCCCCTGATAAGTCCCTTAAAGAGTCAGTCAATCTGTAGGACGTTTCACTCTGTTATTTATACAGTTAGTTGTTTTGAAAATGTGTTCTGCATCACTAATGCTGGCATTTGAATAATATTCATTAACCTATGTAGTGAATGGCTTAATGCCAGTGTTTATAATGTGCTTATGCGTATTAGTGCAAGTAATTACAGTGATATAGTGTTCAACCACAAAATTAATTGGTTATTTTTATTCCCACCGGAAGTATAAAAGCTACTATGAAAAAGTGTGAAAACAGTTTACTTCCATCTAGTGGACAAAGTGAGGACATTGTAAAGAAAGAAAAAACCATGGTCCTTCAAAAGATGCAGGCACCTTTATTAAAAACCTTAGACCTTACAACTTATAAACATACGGCGATACACCTGTTGTCAATATCTAACAGCATATGTGAAATGTAGGAATATAAAAGGCACTTAACAGTCTAGTAAAAATGCCAATACTAACCAAAGTTCAACACATCAGTCAACACATTTACTGTAGAAACAGGCCCAAGAAATGTGCAATAAAACAGATGAGCTTCCAATGACTCATTGCACAAGCAGCCATAGAGAAAAAATACATTAAATTCAAATGCATAAATCCAACAATGTAGCTGAGGATATTTCTCAAAACATAGCACAAACTATACGTTATGTATCTTACTTCAATTTGTTGCATTCATATTAGAATAGAGGTAAATATATGCATAATTGTAATGTACCCACAAATAATACATTTAGTCAGTCAATAGCATGTAGTACATTTTTAGGTAATTTTCTGAAATGCATTATTCCATCATTCTCACATCACAAATCACAAACACGTTTTTCTTCTCTTTGTAACCAAACTGCAGACTGTCCACGCTAGGATTTAACACACTAGTGAGCTTAAAGATTTGTGGTTATGCCAACATCACACAGCAACTCACCGCACTGGTCATACTTCAACAGTCTGTGATGTGCCAACTGAAACACAGTCTCACAATGGAAGTGGCACAGCACCATGGATAAACCGTCTCAGGTTGGAATAGACTGTGGAAGAGCTGTGGTTTCAGCATAGACTATATATGTAAAAATGGACAAAGCCTCCGAGACCATAGGTTTTCTTAACAATGGGTTTGAAGCTCGAGCTGTGCTGGTTGGGAACAAGACAATAAACAGCATCTGAATCTGCAGTTTGTGGACTTTTTTTTAGACCTTTGGGAACTTTAAGAGTTTTCACATAGAGAACTGTTCATTCATCATCAGAGATGATCATCTCATCTCAGGAATTTCTTGTGTCTGTGTGGTTGCGCAATTTACAATACTATAATTTACAACCCATTGAGCGTCCATTGGAAGGGTTTATGGACATTTCATGTTTCTTAGTACCAGACAATGAAAATTCAATAATTTTATATTTGAATATTGCTTAATCACTGACTTGACATGGGCTATAAAATCTGGGTGAATTTTCTACTGATAGGCCTAACTTGGTAGGAGAAAAAGTTAGCAACAGCTATGGCACATGTACCTGATTACAGATAGGCAAATAATACACCAATTCATAAGGCTAACAGCCAACTATTTGTTTTATTTGAAGCTGAAGTTCCTAAATAGACAGATTATTAATACCTTAGTGTAGCCTAATACAAAAATAAGTAGGCCTACATCCAGTAGACTTCAGTGCCAATTCACAAAAAATAGGGCTCCTCTACATGAAAAAATCCCAAATGAATCACTGCGTGCACGACCAACTACGTAACTCAATGAGCACGTCGGATGTTAAACTTCTGATGATCTTTACAGGTCTTTTAAGTCTGTACAATTTGTAGGCTATGGTTACTGTTTAAAATACATGTTTGATTCACAAATAAAGCACTGCACGATCATTGCACTGGAAATTACAGAGACATACTTGTGAGTGACAATGCAATACAGCCAATGGATAGACAGTTTTTCTTCCCGAAAGTCTGAGAGTCCGTGCAGAGTTGTAGTGCTAATTAACGGAAGTGACTAATGAGGATTGATTCTCTATTGCAGCCAGCCTCAAGTGGCCAATAGAGGAAGTGCAAATTTGGACACTTCCTCGTTGGATTCACTTTTTAGAACCAGTTTCCTGTTGTGGTTTGTTTGAGCTAGTTGTGTGGCTGCTAGTTGCAAAACAACTACAGGTCAGGGGGTCAGCAGTCTACAGCAGAGGAACCATGCGGTTGGTGGTTGGTGGCGGGGCCTTATCTAACTCCCACACGCATTGGACTCTCTAAGGGCGCTCCAGAGGGGTGACCCCGTGACGCCACACACAGCTAATGTCTCTCTGGCAGGCTGACTGCTGCAAGGGAACACCTCCCCCCCCTTCCCCCAACCCAATGTGTGTCTTCGTTATAGTCCCAGTAACAGAATGGAATCACTGACTACACTGCAGGACCATACATGTACTCTCCCTGAATGAAGGTTAATGACAGTGGAAATAGTTTAATAATCAGCATGCCAATACTAATATCTCCCATTTCCCAATACATCATAATGTAGGAATCGTCACAAAGAAAAACGTAACACACATACACACACACACACACACCAGAATAGAGTTTACAAATAATCAACTGAAATGTATTGGCGTCATTATGAAGATCCTTTTACATTGCTTTAGCCCATCCTATGAGAGAAGGAGAGAGATTAAATACCAAGCGCGTAGATCCGCTGGACAGCAGCGAGAGACGCTATCAGCTGAAGTTCCTCTCTGGGAACATCAGCGGGGCGACGAGGGTCCACAGGTAGAGGGCCAGACCCAGCCAGCTGGAGCTCATCTTCACCCACACGGCCGGCATGCTGCTCTGCATGGCCTGGCTGCTGGTGTCCGGTCTGGGGGAAAGGGGATGGGGGGGGGGGGCACATGGGAAAACAGATTTAAGCTGTCACCCTTCATCAAGCGTCAATGCATGTTACCATAACCGCCTCAGACCATTTGCGGGATAAACAAAGCAAGTGGAAAACTGTTAGAACGTTCACCATGCTCGCCTATTTAGAACGCACCTCTGGCTTCAGAAAAAACAAACAAAAAAAAAAAAACCACATATTTAATAGATGGAGCACGCTCATGCATTTCAGTGGAAGCAAACGTGGAACGCTTCCAGTATCTTAAGTGGGCGTGTCACAAACGCCATTGCGCTGTGGAGGCAAGACGCAAGACATCCTGGTCTCGCGGGCTTCAGTTTGATTTCGCTGCGAAAAGTCTGCAAAATCTAGTGTGTTGCCAATCAGCGTCGTAGTTTGCTACGGTTTAGGTGTGACGAAGGCGACTTGAGAACGACAATGGTGGGTCCTACAGAGTAACTTAGTAGACTAGATGATATAACATCAGTCTTACTAGAATTTATTTATCTTCTCCAGACTTGTCTGTGAGGATCCTGCACTGCTGAGGGGTTAGTAGTGGCTAGGGGGCGTGTCTACACCTGCTGACATAGGCATGCCAAGGCGGAGACTTGTGCCACTGCCCTCTACCACCAAACACACCTGACTCCAATCACTAGTTACCCACCATATACAACACCCAGCCCAACAGTCAGTCACTGTCGGATCGTTCCAATAGCTACATGCTATACCCTCCTGACTTTGCTTACCTGCCTGCCTATCCCCCTGCCTACCTGCCTATCCCCCTGCCTGTCTACCTGATGTTTTTTCCTGTTGTGAAATTAAAGTATTGACATAAAATCCTATCGTCTAAAGCCTGTCCCTCTGGGGGTTCAAACTTACCTGCGCATAGCTTAACACTTTGCCACTACCAGAGTGGATAACAACAAAGTCTGTTAAGGATCGTCCTTACACACGCAAAGTATTTAATTGAAGTGCCTGCCCTTTAAAACAGTTTGAATGGACGGCTCCCTAGATGGATGGATGTGTCTTAACAGACACATATCTGCCGTGTCAGGTTTTGATTGGCAGGTTAGCGCCCTGGCAGCTAAATCTACCATGCATGGCCTGAAACGAAGTACATTTACCCCAAAACATTTCAATGCAGAAATCCCGTCGTGGCCTCAAATTGATCATAGGTATATGGGAATTAATATTATATACACTCAAAATACCCATTAACGGCACTACATTTAAATGAATAATGTATCAATGATTAAATCAATACTGTACAGAGAAATTAAAAATAAAGAACTATTTCCACACTTTACACAGCCCTACGCTACAACACTGCAAGACCGAGAGGCTGTCACTGCCAGCGCGAGACAGGCTTCGCCTGCATTTACCCCCACAGCCAGAGGGGGGCGGTGTTTGTGGACACGTACTGATACCAGTTGGTGAGGGTCATCATGATGTAGAGCGAGGCCAGGCACAGGTGGAAGTGGAAAAAGGAGTAGCTGTAGGTGACGCACTCCTCCTCGTTGTCCACGGCCCTCCGGACGCCGTCCTCGCCCACCACCGCTTCTCCGCCCGAGCTCCCGCCCTCCTCCGTCTGCATTAGCTTGTTCACCTGGGTGTTGCTGGAGGAGCGGATGCTGTGTGGTGGAGGGGGGGGGGGGAAGGGGGGGTACCCACCATATATATTATATATATATATGGTGTATATATATGGGTATATTTGGGGTGGTTAGGAGGAGCCACAGACGAGACAACAAAGACTACTTGATTATTTCACTACTAGCTTCTACACAACTACCCTTTAGCTACTTTTTAGCCTAGCCTGAATCAATCTCTACTAATTTCTACCCTTTAGCTACTTTTTAGCCTAGCCTGAATCATTCTCTACTAGCTTCTACACAACTACCCTTTAGCTACTTTTTAGCCTAGCCTGAATCAATCTCTACTAATTTCTACCCTTTAGCTACTTTTTAGCCTAGCCTGAATCAATCTCTACTAATTTCTACCCTTTAGCTACTTTTTAGCCTAG